>VUQK01016215.1:0-11963 GCA_015106715.1 Bujurquina vittata
CAGTCAACTTAATGTTTACACTAAACTCAAAATGAGCGAGTTTCAGTTGTCAACTTTACATTCAAAATGTCTTTAAAATGTTAATTCTGGGCCTGTAAAGTTATCTTTGCAAACTGTGACAGCTGCCATCTGTTCTAGCAAAGCTAATCACTAAACACAACATCCACAAACACTAATGCTTTCTACTTTAGGCTAACACAAGGATGGTTCATAATAAGAGCTCAGAGCTGCCTGTAGCTTTGGTATTCCATTGTCATTACCCCAATCATTTGATTAGCACAGAGTTGCAGAGATTCAGTGGTGTTGGTACTGGAGCTGTCAGCGAATATTCTAAATGGGTGCAATGGTTAGCACTGTCAGCTCACAGCAAGAAGGCTCTGGGTTCACACCTCCTGCCTGTTGGGGCCTTTCTGTGTGGAGTTTGAATGTTCTCCCTGGGTACTCCGGCTTCCTCCCACAGTAAAGACATAGAGTATAGGTTAATATTTGGTGATTCTAAATTGGCAGCAGATTTGAGTGTGTCTGTGTATCTGGGAGAGGCTCCAGCCTCCAGCCCCCCACAACATTAAGGTGGTTAAGCAATAAAGGAAATCAGTGTAATGTAAACAAATTTAATATTCCATTATGCAAGGGGGAATAAAGCAGAACTCTGGGCAGTTGGGGCCTAGAGTTGGGTTTCCACCAGGAAGGTTCTTAGTGCAGTGGGGCCGAGGGTGTTAACAGAGCACTATCCATGCATAACTGTGCTGACTGACCGATAAAAGCTTCATGCACCACAGGTCTCTGATGGTCTGATAATTTCCCATTTAAAGTTGAATAAAAGAGAAGAGCGGTTCCATTCTTTTCAAAGCAGCACGCGCTAATTTTTCTAAATATCTGAACCATATTTTATTAGATTTTTTTATTGTATTATGTTTTTAAATGTACAATTCTAGTCAAATTCATGTGTTAGACAATGCCTCTTTACACCAAGTGGATTTTAAAAATCAAACAATCAAGATGTGATTTAAGTGTAGACTTTTGGCTTTAAAGTCGAGGGGTTTAACAAAAGTTTTTGCATTAATGATTTAGGAATTACAGCCATAGCCATTTTTAATAGTCTCCCATTTTTGGAGGCTCAGAAATAATTGGACAATTAACTGACAAGCAATTTCAGGGCCAGGTAAGACCTGTACTCTTATCTCATGAGAAACGAAACAGATAAAAACTCTGGAGCTGATTCCAAGTGTTGAAATTGCATTCCAAATGGATGTTAATGCAAGTGAAGGAGGCCATCAAATCAAAATAAACCCATCAGAGATATAGCAAAAACTTGAAGAGTGCAGAACTAGTGCATTCTTAAAAAGAATACATTCACCGGTCAGCTGAGCAATAGCAAAAGGCCTAGAGATTCTGATGGTAAAATTATTATTATTTTTTTTTTAAATAGACCTGGTTAATTGTCTCATCCATCAAGCAATATACCAGAGTATCAAGCTATCTAGTTTGTCCCCCGCATTCTTACTACATGACGGGGAAACAATACAAAACATACAGCTAGAGTCAGAAACAACCATTAACCAACAACCCTCATGTCAACTCAGGGAGTCAGTCTGAGACAAAAAATAAATAAAGCAGAGTAAACAAAACTGTAAATAAATAAATAAATAAATAAAAAAGTGCCAAAAACAAACAAACAAAACAAAAGTGTAAATCTTTGTAGAAAGACAAGTGAATAAAGTCATAGAGATGAACTGTAATTAAGAAGACTAAAGCACAGAAGAGAGACAGAGCTGCAGCTTTTCGTCAAACTTCATTCACTAAAAACCACCGTTTTCACGCACTGTGAACAACACAACACATAAACAGAAACAAAAGTGTGTGTATATGTATACACACATCTGCCTTCTACAACCAAAAAATGAAAGGCCTCTACCTTTTCATGTGAGTGACTATTTGAAAACAAAAAAGTTGCATAGAAAGTGCCATCTGCTTCACCCATCTTCATCTTCTTTAATTTACGCAGCATGTTGCAGCATCAGTACTGAACATTACTTATCACTAATCACTTAGTTTAGCTTTTCTCAGCAGTTCATGAGTGATACAAAGGACAGAAAGCAACCTGGAAGCATCTGGTTCTATTTTATGCTTCTTTTTTTTCCATGTCTGAAAGCTCACATTTACTTTGCACTCTGGGGAAACAACTCCAAATCTGCATAAGCAACAATGGTGTAAATTGGGAAAGCGATTAGTCACAGTGGCAGAACTGTCTGTATCTGTTCCACTAATGTCCAAAGCACAGCACGCATACAGCACAATATCTATGACATCAATCCTCCCCTTTGTATGAGTCTGTGTCTGACTGACCTGAGAGTAGAAATTAGCCATAGTGGTGGTTTCTATGTCCTTCTTTCCAAGTATTTCCATTTTGACAGGAGCCGATGGAAACTTGGCTGAGAAGTAGTCCAAAAAGTCTGGTAGGTAATTGGCTTCTCCGTGGACAATTCCCATGACATAATGAGCTGCCTGCAAAACAGTCCATGTCAATTTACACCAAGATGTTTTAGGGAAAAATGTTTTACATTAGTAGTCTAAGACTTTGAGTGTAAATTTGGGATGCACTGATTCAAGCTCTTTGATCACCAATATGCTACAGATACCTGAAAATTGAGAAACGCTGTAAGCACAAAAAAAGTGAGGCTTCAACCTCTCACTTCTCATTCACATTACAAAAATATCCTGAGACAGCAAGAGAGTTGGGAATGTCCAGAATCCTGTTTTGAAGCAAAGCATCCATGTGAATCCTGCCTAACCCATCTGAATATCACATCAGCGCATACCTTGTCTAGATAACAGCTTTAAGGGCAAAACATAAACCGTGTTTTTATGAAGCAAAGTCAGCAGCAGGTGCTACACCGCAGCTGCAAAAAACTGCACTGAACTCAACATTCATGGATCAATGTGATCAATACACATACTGCACCTGGGATGTGTCCTCACTGAACGCCAACGTGACAAACTCCTGAGCAAACCTTTCCCTCTGGTCTACCGAGAGAGAGGAGAGCTGCGACGTGTAGGCGTGAGCCACTAGGGCCCCTCCGTTAGGCTGGTTCTCTATGTGAATGTATGATGCAAACTCCAGATCCGCCACGCCGGGATAGGTGCACTGTGGTTGGTGTTTGGTTGGGGAACAGAGAGGGGATTTGGTGGAGGACAACGGAGAGTCGAGCAAGTTGTGGAGAGAGTTCAGGTGAGTCTTGGAAGGAGAGGAGGGCGGGAGATGGGAGGTTTTGTTGTTAGGCAGAGGGTAAACAGGTAGAGGGGGCTTAAATAAGGACAGGGTGGAATCGTGTTTTAGTTCAGATGGGGAGGAAGAGGAGGTGGGGGGCGAAGAGGAAGGCGGGAGAAGAAGCAGGCCAGCACAGATGGTTTGGCAGGAGCGGTGGTACATCTTCACATGCTTGTTCTTCTCCCCTTCTTTGTGTTTCTTCTTCTTTTTCTTCTTCACCTTTTTGATCTGCAGCTCCTCTGAGTTGATCTTGGCTTTCTCTTTTTCATCTGGACAGAACAAAAGAGACAAAGAGAGCAAGAGAGGAGAAAGGAACTATTGAAGGATTTTCATGAAACACCACAAAATAAGAAAAAATGTAACTTTGAAGAGGCTTTCATGGCAGATTTGTTACAATCCATCATGTGCCATTTGAGGCATGGTAGATCTACAAACTCCCTGCTGTGAGAATAGATTTCTCCAAAGTCCTTCTAGAAGCAAGTCTTGCAACTCAGCAGTTATCTTAAAATGACACAGTGCATGTATTTTGAGGCATTATCTGAATTCACTTTAATTTCAGTGGTCAGTGAGAAATAAAAGGCATGACTCACCAGTCAAATGTGATAAAACCCACTTCAAAAGTTTACTCACTTTACGCCAAAATAAAGTCTTATAAAGCCCCGAAGTTATACTTCTACCACCATCTTTCCTGTTGCTGAATCCTCCTACAGCTTTCTATTCAGGCTTTGAGTGCCATATTTCTGTCTTATGTCTCCAAGTTCTCACTGAATCAGCGAACAGCAGCAGTAACAGCAGCTCAGAAAAGGTTTTATATAAAATAAAGTGAAGGTTAAAAGAAAGGGAACTAGGGTAATAAGGGGTTGAAAACAGAAAAGATAATTATAGTACGATTAAAAACTTGACTCAGATTTTTGTTATTTATTTTAAGTCTCTAATAATAAAACACATTCAGGTACCTGTTTAATTCCCTAAAAAGAATACAACTGAGAATTACGATAACTGTTTTTAAGCAGATGACTCACTGCAAGTTTTCCCCCAGTTGGCATATATCTCCCAAACATAAACTGAAGAACGGTGAAACTGGGTCCCTTGAGAAAAGCAGCAATGACTAAGCCAGGAAACGCACTCTCTAGTGGCATATTTGCAAAGAGATAATAGCGTACATGGCAGTCCATCTCTTAGACGCCTGAGGCAGGACAACGTGGAACATGCAAATTTATGCAAAGTGCTACTGTATGTGTTTGTCTCTGTGTGAGTGCGGGTTGCAGAGCATGACGATTTGGACACATGTTGCTGGCTGCTTTATTATTCCCCAGTTATTGTGTAAACAAGTGGGCACATATACATTTACAGTAAATATACACGAACACTTCAGTCATGATGACAGAGGGGCTGTTGCTCTCAACTCGCTCACACATGCGCACAAATACACAGCTTCAGTCTAGCTTGTACCCCGCACACACTCAATACCAAACAAGAAATGAGGGAGACAGAATAAAGAACAGCGGAAAGGAGGTGGGATTTGCAGTACAATAGCTGAGCTACTAATCCAAAAGCGCTTTAACCCATAGTCACCCCTCCCCCATATCCCTCTAACACACAAACAGACATTTATTCCCAAACTTCAACCTTCATCAACCCATAGATGAAACAAGTTCAACATAACCAGCACATCTTTCTGTGTTCTGGCTTCACCTACCCCGACATCAGGCTAAGTGGTCATGCAAAGGTGGTTACCAACTGGATAACTCAACCCAGGTTGTTCCCAATCTAGCTCCACATGAAAGAGGCAGTGTTGGCACCGTGTGACCAATCACTACGGGCAGCAGGGCGGAATTTTTTTTACAAAGATGATCAACCTATAACATTAGAAAAATGTGAAGTGATTAAAGACATAATACAAGCTGAAGGCAACACAGCTGCTGTTGTGTTTCTGTTTTTTGAGCCTGCACATAATTTATTCCAATCACTGAACAGATAACTTGTTGGGAATTATACCTTAGTGTATGTGTATATATATACACTTGCAAGACTTTGCCAAAGGATGATAGCTCCTTCAAACTAAAATGGCTATAACCATAATGGCTATAATTATTATAAAAAAATCTTGCTAAAAGAATACACTTTACTGTTGTTCTTTCTGAAGTTGTGTCAGAAAAATCTACTCTGTACAACAATTTATGTTACCAAGCCAGTCACCTTTTTGCTGCAAATTTAACAAATTACAAGTTATCTTGCTCCTTCTTTCCATTTGGCTTGAAACCAAAATGCTCCCACTGGTGGTGGTCCAGCTTGACAGCTAAATCCATGGTGCTAATTCTCAACAGTTGCAGCCGGTCCAACAGTTTAACTTGAGTACCTTCAAGTATAGCAGAAGAAGGGAGCAAAAACGGCGATAAACAACATGAAAATAGTGCTGTAATTTCATCCAGCTGTGTTTATACAGGTACGATTAGATAAAATGACCCCGGTCGGCTCAGATTATTATGATCAAGTGATTATGAGGTAAGTATGACAGGTCTATTATTACCCTGTAAAACAAATCTTGTATCAGTCAGGCTCTGTGGCATTTATTACTGCAAAAAGTCATATTATATCTAGGGTGAAATGCTTTTCCTGAAATAACCAATAAGCTAAATTAACAGACTTAATTTGATCCGGCAAGAGCCAGTTTTAATTTATCCATTATAATAGGTCTACTTCTTCACACTTGCAGCTGCTGTAAAATAATGTCAAATTAAAAACTCAATATATGTCCACCCTACTAATGATGTTTCTTTGGAACTTGTGAAAAATATGAAACAAAATCTGCACAGACTGAAACTTCTCTCTCTTGTTTATACACACACACAAACACATGGATCAACCATTTGGCTGGACACTCGTGATCATTTTAAGGTCAGATAAATTCCTGGTCAAATGAACACACACAGATGCACTATCAAACAGCCTCAGTGGCAGTAAAGCAGACTTACTGTCAAAATGGTCATTTGCTGCGTATTGATTTCCTATACACGTTTCCACTGGCTGCCCCTCTCTCCCTGTCGTCCTTTTCAATTGTAAACTTAACACTCGCTCACTGATTAAATTTCTAACTTTCACTCCCGGTCTCTCTATCACTGTAATACCCTCTGATTAAATGCCACACTCACTATTACAGAAAACCCTCTCTCTGGTGGGGAGAGCCCCCTCCTCGCTTCTCTCACATCTCTGACTCAAAAATCTAATCGTGGGTTTCAATGCGTCTCTTAAACAAGTGATTAAATAGCAGACTGCCTCACAGGACGGCTGCAGGATTAACACATGCCTCTTGCTCTCAGTCTAGTCCTTTCCTAACTCTACCCTCATAATGAGAGAATGAACCAGCATTACGAGGACGCATGCCCTTTTGACAGAAAATGGGAAGACTGAAATAGTGCACCAATTTATCCCTCTGTAATTTCCATCTGCAGCCACCGGTCACGGTTTGTGCTCAAAGCACAGCTAAGTCCTTGAAATGTCACAGTGGGGTCGTGACATACCAGGACGAGACAATCCCAGTCTAGCAGGAGCTCCAGAACAAATCAAATCAATGGAAATAAAATTGACAGAAGTGTCAATAAGCGGTTTGTGTGTATGAGCCAGTCTTAAAAACAAACAAGCAAAAAAAATAAATAAATAAACGCACAATAAAGAATGACGACATCTTAAAAAGCAAAACGCCCGCTGTTGATAAATGGCTAAACTCAAATTTCTCACACAGAGTTAGGCGGAGATTACAATCACAGCACTCTGCAAATAATTCACTACTGTCAAAAGGTTAACAATGAAAGCCGCCGCCGCTGCACCGCATTGATAAAGTGTGCATGAACATGCACGCAGAAGAGCCTGGCTTCAACACCAGCAGGGTTACATCAATAATGTATGCAGACAAGCGTTCACAGAGAACCACCATCTTTATCAGTTTTGTTTACTCGACTTTGACTATATAAAAGTTGTTTAATAACAAAATATATTTTTTCTCATTATTCAAAGTTCTATGATAAAAATATTTAAAATTTGGTTGACATTGGTCTAGATAATCATGCATTAGTCACACGCTAATAAAGGCAATCATATAGGACAATAACAAAGAGCCATGTTTATGGATGCACCTATAAATTGTATTAAAAATTAGTTGTTTAGTTTTTTTTTATAATTATAAAGACAACAACTTATTCTAACTTTTCTATTTCTGAGCAATGAAATGTATTTTAAAGTGGCCCTATCATGCAGTGTTTTGCATGATTCATCCTTTAAAATAATCCTTATCTATCTCATACCAGGTCTTGGTGCAGCCTCTCAGTTCACCCATCTTCAGAAACTAGTCTTTGGCTCCCTTCCTTCTACCTTGAAGCCCTCTCTCTTTTGATTGGCTGTCTGTTCCAAGCAAAAGGTTATACTGGAGATATGCCCTCTCCATGACATCATAAAGCTGTTTACAGGAGATAGGATTTAATATGATCTGGTATTTAGCTGCACTAATGCGTTTAATCAAACCAGCATATATGACATGCGTATATAACAGGTCATATATTTGTCTTTGTGATCACTGTCTTAGCTCTTTATGATCATCTCCCTGAAGATAGACACCATCACAGGCTCAGAAAAGAAGCTGCCATTAATCTGCTGCTCTTATTTCTCAGGGAGTGTATTAAAAAAGAAAAGAAAAAAAGCTTGCAAGCTGTTGGCTTTGTGAAAGTGGAAAGGTGTACATCTCTACACTTGTACATCAAAATAAAGGGAAAGAAAGAGTCAACACTCGTAAACACATAAAAATTAAAAATTTAAAAAAAAAAAGTTTTTGGCCTTCCACCAAAGAACAAACATCTTTTTTAAGTGAGTTTTAATGAGGTTTACTCAAGCTTAAGATCCATTTTTTTTAATCAAATGGGCAGTTTACAGGAAAATACATGTAAGACTATATGCAGACTAGTCGCATTTACATACATAATCATCCTCCCAAAGGTTCATTTTAAGCCAGGAAAAGCCCTGATTAATTGAATAAAAAAAGAATAAAAAAAGATTTTCAACCCATTTCACCCGCTGACATTACAGTCAGGGTCTTTATATGGAGCACTTTCATTCTGTTTGGGCTTTTAAACTATTAGAGTCAGAAAATCAGGCTGCATGTAAACAGAGCTAATGTAAAACATTTATTCTAATGCTCAAACATTAAAGAATTACATTAGAAATACTTTGCTAAACCGATGTGAGAACAAGAGCAGGCAGAAATGAATACAAACAAAGATACAAGATTATAAAAGAGAGAGAGCGAGAGGCTGGAAAAGACGAAGGCAGCGAGACTGTGAGGAAACAGGAGGGGGATGACAGAGCGAACACAGTCATTTGCTGCCTTAATGCGACAACTGTTCGAGTGCAAACACAGAGTCAGGCTAAATAAACCATAGGCACCAACTCTACATGTGAGGAGAAGCAAAGGGCAAAGGTCAACCTAATACCAGGGATCAAGTTCTAAGTGAAAGTAAAAAGGTTAGAACTCTGCTCACACTTATGGAGTTCAAACATCACAACTTCAGTGCTACGCCGGGCCTTTTCTAGCACAGTATTTTTTTTAACCAACACCCACTGGGATGTTGAGCTGTTGTGTATGCTGTTTGTACATTGCAAACATAATGATGATTTACTGTACAGCGCCCTGTGGAAGTGGGTCATGTTTGGTTCCTTAGCAGCAGATTTGAGCTCCAACAGGATCCACTTATATATGAAAAAAACAAAACAACATGATTTATGACTCAGTGCTATTCACTGGAACATGTGTGATGTGTCTTATTTGCGTGGTTTTAGTATAATTTATTGAACGTAATACGTTTACATTTTCGGCATTATCTTATGAGCATTCACAGATCAGGAAAATAACCACACTGATCAAGTAGTTACATTTCCTGCCATCTGCAACAAATTAAACACATTTTAATGGAAACAGTGTTTCTAACTTGTGCTGAGCCGTTTTAATGTGCAACTTTCACCAATAATAGAAAGAATACTTTAATTCATGCCTATAAAAGTCACTTAGTATGCATGTGTGCGAGTTTCCACCAACCTTTAATCGGCTGCTTGACTTCTCCATTCTCCCTCTTGATCTCATTCATCACTTTGTGCTTCTTCTTTTCCTTTTCTTTCTCTCGCTCTTTGACCCTCTTCTTCTCCCTCTCCTCTCGCTCTCTCTCCTTCGTCGTGTCCTTGGTGGAGTGATCTGTGGAAGAAGGGAGCAGCGTTTCATGTCTCAATGGTAGAAACACATTAGCATGAGAGGTGGGATGCACCCCTGCGCAAACGTGTACGCAGATGTGTGAGCACACTTCACTCGCTTTGATTTGTTTCTCTAACAGCTTACCTGTCCTCTTGCCAAATGCTTCACCTCAGCTATCACTCATGAATTCTAATTTTGTTGATGTTCCCTCTGTAAATCTTTTTTCCTACTGCAAAAGGGAAAAAAAAAACTCCTACTTTTATCTCAGCCCTGTAATGACCTTCCCTTTAAGACTACAGCAGGTACTCGACAACTTCACTCAAAAAACACAATCTCATCAAGACAAACCTTGTGCTTTTTCCCCTCTCCAAACATATCCCTCTATCATTAATATGCTCTGGTTTTAAAAGTCCTAAAAGCCTCACTTCCTCACTGCTTTTCAGCTTGTTTTTCTTTCCTCTTCCCGCACTTCTCTGTCTGAGTGTTGCACGCTGAGGAATTGAAGTGTGCTCTAATGCAATGCTCGGTGCAAATCGCTGTGGATGAGAGCATCGGTTTTAAAATGTAAGCATCACACTGTCACACACCTCTTCAGCTGCTGGATTGTTGGAGTGCTTTCTGAAAGGTGTGTTTAAGTATGTTCACCCTGGAAAACAGACATTTATTCTTTAAATCTACATGTCTTCCCCCTGGCTGAGCTAAAAAAACAAAAAAAAAAACATGTCTTTAGCACTCATTTTACACATTTTTTATGTCTTTAGCACTCATTTTACACATTTTTTATTCCTTGTTTCCTTTGATTCTCTTTTTATTCTTTCATTTCCCCATAAAATAATCCTTTGTTTTCCATAGGTGTTTTTTGCCACTTCTTTCTTTTTCTTCCCAGAGAACTTTTTTCCTTTGAACTCGGTCGGATCCGTCTTTGAAAGGAAGCCGTATTTTCAGACTGTTCACTCTCCTGTGGACGTAGGGAGTGGGAAAGTGAACACAGTGTGGTTGCACTCCCTGTTTGTGGGATCAAAGGAGAAAAAGCTTTCAAAGTAAAAAGGCTTGCAGGAGCATTAGGAGAATTAAATGTGCATTGATACACTTTTCCATAATAGTATTTAAACACATTTCAGCTGATTGTTTTTCTTTGCTGCTTAACATGCGGGTGGACCGTGCCCCTTATAGCCTGTGGTTAATAGAGGAATGCCAAGGATGCCGACAATCCCTACGCAAAATAAATGCCACTAAATTAGTAGATAGTATAAGTTCCCTGGTGGAAAAATAGCATGTCTCAAAACGACAACTTAGCTCCACAGGAAGCAGCCTACAAAAGAGTGCTCACTCAGATCTGTTGCCAGATTTTTAAAAACATGCAAGACCAAGCCAGAGCAGTAACATTCATAAGCCTTAAATTTAGAGGAAATGGCAATAAATTAGCCCAGGTGGCTGATGTGGCCCGAAAATATACAGCGGAGCATGCTAATTTCTCTCAGCTTGAGAGAAGGGGCTTCCCCTTGAGTAAAAAAGGATGAAAACGGGTTTTACACTGACGGCACAGAAAAAGATGTCATGGCTCAGAGAGTCATAAGTTCAAACTGATAAGTAAAATGCAAAGCAAATTTCATTTTACCAAGACAAAACAGCACAAAACTCGAGATGTGAATGAATTAGAAATGAATGGGATCCATGTAACTGAAACATTTTCCCCCCTTCATTCTGTTTTCTGACTTCCTTGAAGCAGCCAGTTTGGATGGGAAACACAGCAGGTGATTTTCACTCTCTGAAAGATCACAGGAGAGATAAGACTTTGAACGATAGAGAGCCAGAAGCAGGAAGTTTGTAAACTTCAACAACTCTGCTACTCATCTGCATCTCATATTTTTTTCTCGTTATGGAGAATTTAGAAAAAGAATATATGATCAGAAAAATCAAGAAATCTGCATGCTGACATTTTAAAGGTTTTAAATTTCAAATGGAAACCCAGAGTCCTCCATTCACCTGCCATTAAAATAGACTATTTAGATGGTGTTTTAACTTGTCAGCCTGGGGCAGCATAGTGCTTAAACATTGCAGGTTTCACCTGCAACCCTGAACTGAATAAGCGGGGATGGGTGGGGGGATGGATACTTTGTGGTACTTTGTGGCCTTTAATTTGAAAACATAATATGAAGGCAAAATGTTGCATGGCTTCACCAATTATACTACAAAAAATAAAATAGATCAGCTGATTATGACCCATGCTTAAACATCAGGATGCCCCTCAGCATTCCATGAAAATCATACAAAGGTTTTAAAGCCTTTCACGTAATTTATATAACACATTTTAAGCATTAATTTCTTTGCTCTCTGCATCTAATTTTAATACTGGCATTCTGTTTCTTTCTTTCTTCCATGCATTTTCCCATTGTTTTTTGTTTTGTTTTGTTTTGTTTTTTTTTTGGGGGGGGGGGTTTTTAACAGGATTATTGTAATTTT
>VUQK01016215.1:27676-45460 GCA_015106715.1 Bujurquina vittata
TTTTTATCCTTTCCCCCTTTTTTTTTTTTTGTGTGTTTTTTTTGTTTTTTTTTTAAGGAAACAACAGTGTGGCTGCCCAGAGAATCCACACCACTGGGTGCACACCTGTGGATCTTGACCAATGCAAACGCACCTGTGGCCAGTATGAAGGACTCAGGGGTTCTCTCAGGGAGGGGGGGAGGGGAGTCATCGCTGTCCCAGCAGTCTGGGTTAAAAAGGTCACAGGTCAAATAAGAAGCAAGGTTAACTACTGGCCGAGAAGAAAGACAAAAAGATCGGCAGTCAAATGAAGGAAACAAAAAAGGTACTGTATTAGCCAACTCAAAGTCAAGTATACTAAAAATCATTCATGACTGTTTGTATATTATTACTTTAACAAACATATAGTCACTGGTTCCATTTGCTATATTTTTTATGATCATTACTTTATTTTAGAGATCAGAGTCCATATGGTCTCATATTTGCCATGCTGGCTGCCACAGATAAGATGACATTGACCCAGGGCGGTATCCATTGTATCTCACTCATTTTGCAGACTTCAAATCATCTGGGATCCAGATTCACTTCAGCATGACTAAATTTGTGCTTAAAGACTTTAAAATGGTTAATGAAGATTTCTCTGTCTGGTAAGAAAAAAATGAATAAATCAAAACAAAAACAATACTGAAAACAACTGATCATAAAGACTTCCATTACATTAACGGTGATTGTTTCATTTAAAATGAACTTTTAATAGCCAAACCCAAATTTTTACCTTGATATCTAAAGCATCATAAATACTGTTAATTAATAATTTGTTCTTCTCACTATCAGCCAATATATTTTTCTTTAAGAGACAAAAAAATGTTTGCAAATTTTTTTAACATTTATGTCGTCTACTTATTCACTCATTTAGTTTTGCCTGCCTCTGCTCAGATCAGCTGGTGTTGCCAACAGGGAAGTTGCAGAGTGCCTTCTGGTGGATAAACTGTGCAGCAGATAATATGGCTCATTTACTTTTTATATTTTCATTTATTAGCTCCTATGAATCCTAATACAGATAAATTAGCAAATAGGCAATACAGGCCTAGTCAGGTGTCACCTTGGAGGTGGTCCTGGGAGTGTGTGACCCACCCTGTAAGGGTGACGTGAGCCAAGGTGTGAATCAAGACATGGGTCATTCCAGTCAGAGGTCAGGGTGCAAATCCTTTGTGAGACATTACAACCTGCTGCCACCATACGAGTTATTATGGTATAAATGTGGGGGGGTCAAAGTGTGAGTGGAGGTTCACGTGGTAAGGGGTCTCAAACCAAACAAGTCTAGTTGCATTTATTAAAAGGAATTAAATTAATATCACTGTAAGTGCTGAGGTAACGAACCAACTAGGGACACAGTGATTGTGTAATTCAATAAAAGTGATAAATTTTGGTCAATAGCTATTGCCAATGTCACAAATGTTTTGCTTTTTTATTTTTATTCATTGTCCTTTATTCCCACTTTTGTTCCTGGGAAATAGACAAATTTTCAATCAAAAAACAAAACAATCCCAAATGTCATTTTAAAAGCTCTTCATTCCACATTATCTTTGTGCAGAACAGATGGGACACAACACCACCTCAGCATCACCTGTACACACTGGTAAATGTCATCTTGTTTGCAGCTAGACCAATATCAAAAAGTCAAGTCAAAAAGGCTGACTTGACTTTTTAAAAAAAACAAATTGGGCAAAAAGGCCAATTGTAACGCACTGTAGGCCGAGGTACAATGTTAAACAAATTTACTAGACCCCCTTTCATAAAAACAAGAAAACATATTGTAGATTAAAGCAGCAATTTAGATGCTGTTAATATTTTGATAACAGGATGATTACATTGATGTTTTTGCTTTGTGTTCCATTAATATATTTAATCTAGTTAATTTTTTTGCCCCCCCAATTTTCTTTATAAATTAATGCATTAGCTGTACATTTGATCCCAGCAGTTACCTTATAATTTAATGTTCCTTTTCCTTAATTCTCCTTTGTTTGATACAGACTTGTAAAGCACTGAGCTGTACTAATCTCTGTAAAATGGGCAATTACAAAAGCTGTGAGTGATTTATTAGCAATGCAGTCAGCAGAACAGGCAGCCACCAGCTTTCTATTGACCAACCACGAAGCAGCAATTTGCTCAGTGCAACTCATCAACAAAGCAGCCATTAGATTCTTGCAACCAATCAAACAGCAGCCGTTAGCTTTTCATAACTGAAGCACTGCTGCAGCCCAAACAGAGAGAGGGAAAGCCAAGCAGAGTGAAACACTGCTTCAGACACATTTCTGCATTTGGTTTTAAATACTGGAAATACTCTAGGAGAATATGACAACAGGTAAAAACCACTCCACTGCATATGAGCTCAGATCAAAGTAAGAATCAGATGTGAGCGTGTAGTAAATTTGAGGGGAAAAAAAATCTGCCCTCACACCGCTCCAGAAGATTAAAACCACTTTTCCCACTTCTTGTCACAATCACATCAATTCCAAACAGCAAACAGCATGACACTGCTCTGCTCAACCCAACGTGCACCAAAGTGGCGTAATTGCATTCATCAGTATCATGCAGTGTTGATCCTTCCCCATCCAACATGCACACACAGTTCTCTGCTTGCACACAAAAACAAAAAACAGGATTTCTTTCATCCTTACTCCCATTCACAAATTCCTCTCGCTTAGACAAACACACACAAGCTGAAAGAGGAAGAGTTGTTCCCACAGATGTTTGCCTGTCAACATTTGCAGCATTCCTCACAAACCAACCAATTAGTCAAACAGTCATGCTTTGTGTGAGACTCACTGGAAACCATCTCAGTTTTTGTTGCCGTTTCCGCTTATTCCATTCTTCCATGCCTCCTGTTTTTCTCTCCTGGCCTGTGTGTGTGTGTGTGTTTGTGCGTGTGTTGACAGAGCTTGCCATTAGCTTGTGGTCTGTCTGAGACATTTGGCTTTTTTGAAAATTACTCTACTGTGTGTATATTTACTGAGTGTACAGTTGAGTGTGGATTATAAAGACTGGTTTTCAGGCTTACTCAGTGCCTTTGTGTGTGTCTAAGGGAGATGTTTTTGACTACTTGACTGCTAAACTACATTGTTTGGTGTTTCATGATTTCTTGGTTAATTTAACATGTTTTCAAAAACTGAGTAGGAAAGCAGTAAAAGCAACTGATTGACCTACTTGCTGTGTTTGAAGAGGGCAATGGTGTGATCTGCCCTGCAATTGACATCGGCGACACTTTTCTGACCGGCTGTTGGTCTCTATGTTGAGGGGATGCTGTTACCAGGGCAGTCGCTGTGGATACACTTGTATGGAAACCCTCCTTTCCTCCTCCAGACATTTCCCCGTTCCCCTCCTCATCCGAGTTGTCTGAGTGCAGGGGGTTGGTGAAACTCAGGGCAGTCCTAACAGGTGTGGAGGAGGAGGAAGAGGAAGAGGAAGAAGAAAGGTGGGAAGAGGATGATGAGGATGGAGCCACACGGTCTGAGGAGGAAGAGGAGGAGGAGGTCTTGGGGTACAGTTTATCCGGGCTGTTGCTTTGTTGAGTCCACGCTGCGTGGCCGGCTTTCACTTCCCCTCCCTGCATCTCCACCTTCTCTCCACTCTTGACAGGGAGGTGGTTCGGCCTGGCTAGGATGCCTCCATCTGCTTTACTCTCCCCACATCCACCAACTCCTCCTCCTTCTGTGCCCGAGTCCTCTGACAGTGAGGAGCTGGATGTCAGAAGGGACTGACTAGCGCGTGCTTTAAATGCATGACTTCTTTGCAGCATGCAGCTGTTGTTACTAGAACTGGAGCCTTGTCCACTTGCTACTCCCATCGAGGAGGACGTGTCAAAGCTACGAGGTCCTTCTTGCAGCGGCACCTTTTTAATCTCAATGCTGAGCTTCCTCTCGATTCGAGGAGCACCAGAACAATCAACAGCTGGGGAAAGGGGCGAGGAGGAGGGAGTCTGAGTCTGGCTTTGGCCTGATTCTGACTTTGTTGAAGACAATTTGTTGTTGTAGTTGTCATTGAGATCCAGATTTGAGACCTGACTCTGTTTTCGGATTAGTAGCTCCTGATCTTTCTGCTCTGAGGGACTGGTCTGTTTGTTTGGACTGGCATCTAACTGGTTCTGCTGCTGGTCCACGTCTTTATCCTGAAATAAAAGTAAAGTAAAACAAATGAGACATGTAATCCCCCTTTCACAAAAAGCAAAACATTCATAAACCTCCAGGAATCTTTTATGTTTATGTGAGAGTTCACAAAAAGCTGATTAAGGATGATGTATGAGAACAAAAAAAAAGCCTTATTTACATTCATGCATTTTCAGACTTTTGCTAGACTGTGTGAGCAGAATTGGTTTTCCTTATAGACTGAAACCTAACTGCACAAAAAGGAAATATAACAGTTATAATGGAAGTGGTAGGCCAGAGTGGGGTCAGTAGATGCTGAGGCACATATTGCGCAGAGGTCAAAACTTTTCTGCAGAGTCACTACAGACCTCCAAACTTCATGTGGCCTTCAGATTAGCTCAAGAACAGTGCATAGAGAGCATCATGGAATGGGTTTCCATGGCCGAGCAGCTGCATCCAAGCCTTACATCACCAAAGCAAAGCATTGGTTGGAGTAGACCACTGGCCCCTACAGCAGTGGAATGGACACATCGCGTTTCCCCATCTGGCAAGTTGATGGACAAGTCTGCGTTTGGCAGTTTCCAGGAAGACTGTACTTGTCTGACTGCATTGTGCCAAGTGTAAGGTTTGGTGAAGGGAGGATTATGGCTGGGTGTGCAAACACGCAGACCCTGTGTCTGTGTGGGATTAACGCGAGGAAGAAGAAGAGAGTGTATGTCTGAAAAAGAGGGTAAAGACTGACGGATTGTACAGTTGTGTCTTCAACATTTAAACCTTCTCTTTACAACCCTAACCCTACCCCCCCCCCCCCAACCCACAGCATAAGTAAGAGTAGCCACATATTTTTTGACACTGTGTCCATCTGACAGCAGACACCGTGCAGGTAGATGAGCAGTCCATAGTCGCCAACAGACTGCCCACATGCAACCAACTGTGAACCATAATTTCCTCATTGCTGTGTCTGGGAAATTCATTAAGCATTAGTGTATTTGCAGCTCACCTCTGTCACATTTTGCTGTGTAGTAGCCAGGACGTGGATGACTGGTTTGGGATGGTAACGGTCATTGTCCTGTCGCACGTTCGTGACAGTGGGGAAGGCTGAGGGTGGAGACGGTGTCAGAATTGGTGGTACAGGATGAGCCTCTGGGGGCTGGAGGATCTCTTCCTTTACATCACCTTCTACCTGCGTACTAGAAAGAGAAAAAAAAAAAAGCCCCACACAAGCTTGTTAATGAGAGAAGTCAGCATTTGCTGTTATTCAATAAAAAATCCAAATTCTACAGAGCCTAAAATGCAACAGAGGATCTGTAATTTAAACACCAAATTCATTAAAAGGATGTTTGATCATTAAACTATAAACCTGGATCCTTTGGTTTAGATAAAAAGTAGCAGTGCACAAGTGAACTTAAAACTTTTAAAAATGATGCAATAGCAAGAAATTCGTCCTGCTAATCAGTCAGCTTCAAGACAGCGACATCCTAAAAAGGAGTAATTACAAAACTAATATGATGAATTGAACTTCCATTAAATTCATGTCGTGTAAGTATAAAACTGTACTAGATTTGTGCTATGTTTTTATCACCACTAGATGGCAGAATTTTAAAAAGTCCAGTAATATGCAGTCACTACTGTTGAAACAAATGTCCTCAGAGAGATGTTAGCTTTCTGCTCTCACCCATATTTTGTGGCTGTAACAGTGACATAATCTGCTAATGTGACACAAAGTGAAAAGAGATTCAGATCAGTGCTAAAGAGTTTCATTTCAGCACATATATCTTGTTCTATAATCAGTCTTTTAGACAAGTTTCTTTAACCTTCTGTGCAGCTTACTGAGGCACAGGTGCATAAAAAGCTGAGTCAGTATACAACAGCATCTACAGCTATTCAAAATAAGTGTTTAATTAAGTGTTTAATGATTGCTCTTCAGTCCCACAGAAGTTTACCGCATGTACAGTATTTCTGTAATGTAGCCTACCAATAAATACTTCTATAAAAGCACCTTTTCTGTGTAGGTGTGTGAGTTGCATACAGGATGCAGTGGTTATGACAAAGCTAGCCACAGAGATGGAAAGTGATACAAGGAAATATTGTTCAATACATTTATATGCTGTCTGCATGCAAAAAATATATAGAAAAGGAAGTGGTGGTATGCCAATTTAAGAGCACATGACTGAGGCCAGAGCCAGCGTAGAGGCCGACAGCACATGATGCTGTATGTGGATCAGAAGCAGACAAAGTCAGGCACACAAGTCGCAAGCTAGAAGCTCAGGGGATTTCCTTTTATTGAGCAACTTTGGAGTTGCACTGAAACCATAAAAGCCTTCCTCATTAAGCCTCAGAATTGCAGCAGAGCCAACACAGAGGCTGAGATCTGCTGTGTCTATTCTTGTTTACTTGCTCTTCTAGATAAACATTTGCTCACATTTCTTTTTAACAACAACAGGATGGGATTTTCACTGTGTTAAAGAGCATGACTGATTCTGGATTTTTGAGGCTGGTGTAGATTTCTAACGCTTAAAAAGATTCTAATATAATGATACTGAATGATTTTCTCCAGGAATGTACTCTTCCAAACCAAAAGAGACACGCACTAATATTTTGCTAGACTCCCTTTAGCTTTAGCAAATCACAAGATTTGGGCCACTGCGTTAAGTCTTCTTCAGTGCATTCAGTGGACCTCATTTTTTGGGCACATAACACTGCTCAATCTCAACCTGACCAACTGAAGCAATCCCAAATCATAACACTGCACAAATGGCATTAAAGCACAATATATCCATCACTTCATCCGCCTCACTTGTTGCCCTGATGTGATCATCAGTCAAGACCTCTTTCTGCTACTCCCGAGTCCAGTCTCAATGCTCCCAAGTAAACTGGCAGGTACGTAGCCTTGGATTCTCTTCACCTTGTAAATGCAGAAATGAGCTTATTTTCACTAATAAACAGTTCTACAGTTTATTTCACCAAATGTTCACATAATCTCTGATCACCTTCACTATAGATTTATTTCCGACCACATTTCCTGACCTTTCTGAAATGGGTCAACATCTTTTTCATGACCACGGGACACATTTTCCAACATGAATTTGCCTTGAGAAGCTACTCAGCTTAAACATTTTAATCACTGCAATAATTATGGACTGGAAGGATCTTACCCATTTGAGTCATTAAATCAAGGTGCCTTATTTGTTTTGCTGGGCAGTGTATTCGACAAACTAGTTAGCAACTTAGGCTAGAGTTAAATTACTACATATGCAAGGACATGAGGGTTTAAGTGACACGAATGTGAGACTCTGTATGGACACATACCTACCCCCAATATGTTGTGACACAACATGAGCACCAGCTACATGCTCACGTGATGTGTGTACAGAGCTGTGATGCTACATTTGCAGCAGACAGTGCTCAGAGCGGAGCTGCAGCTCTACAAATCTGTGTGACAGGCTGATATCGGCTAATGATATCGGGTCCTGAATTGCTCTAAAATATCTGGCTTTGAGGCTGAGTATAACTTAAGCCATACACCATTATCCCTTTGTTTCCTTTAATGAAAACTTTAATTACCCATGAGAATTTCTTCTTCTACATCATCTTTGTTGCCTGAGCAAGCATGAGATATTTAATGGCACAGATTCCCACTGGAACCCATTATTTCCATGGGGGATTTGAACCATTCAGATGCCACACAGATTTTTTTTCCCAGGCCCTATAAGAGGAGATGTGATGAAATTTTAATGATTCCTAAGGGGCGGTTGAGCTGTTACAGGAGCAAACACTAATAAGTCACAGCAAAACAAACAAGCTGTAAAGAGAGAAGAATAAAGAAAAAGGAAGCTGCAGGCAAAGAACTGAGTGACAACTGCATGACGAAATGTAAATATGTATTACACCAATATAAGAGTTTACATCGAGTGCATAAAGTTCTACTAGTACTGTTGCTTTCCTGAGGGATAAAATGATTAAATAAAAAGCTGATATTCTGTTTAATGATAAAAGATCAAGATTTTTTTCTGCTTTTGTTCAACAGAGGCAGCAACAAACACTTAAAATTCAGCCCACTCCAACGTTTGCTAAAGAAAAAAAAACTGCCATAACTATCCTGCAACACTGGCAGTGTACTGAAAATGGCTTAGTATCTTCTTCATAATACAGCTTCATGTCTTCACCTTATTAAATAAATAAATAAAATAAATGCAGTCAACCAGCAGAACATCAAAAATTAGTCATACTGCATTGAGATAATGGAGCCACTCTAGAAGAGCCAAACTTGAACACACCAGGATCAGTCCACAATGTTCTTCATATTGTGTAGGTAGCCCTTTTTTGCCTCCAAAACAACTGTTACCCATTGAGGTTTTTCCAGCACATCCCACAGATGCTCGACTGGAATGACATCTGGGGAATTTGAAGGCCAATATAACACCTTGAACTTTTTGTCATGTTCCTCAAGCCATTCCTGTTACTGAACACTGCTTTGAGGGATCCATGGAGGAGTGTCTTTAGCCAGCAACAGTGTTTAAGTGGCGTAGGCATAACATTCGCCAGGACTCAAGATTTCCCAGTGTAACACTGCCCAGCCTTCTTTCCATAATCTTTTGTCATCTTTTCCTCAGGTAAATGAACATGCACCCAGCCACAGACATGATGTAAAATGGGAAGTCACACCTACATGTATCGTGTAAAACTTAAAATCCATAGAATACCATTACTTTCACTCATAAATGCACAAATACAACAATGCTGCTCTGCTTGCACAGGACGACGCTGCATTTTTAATCAGCATCCCATTCATACGTTGACAGAGGTTGGAAAGTGCTAGAAGAGAAAGTTAATGCTTTCTCAGTTTATTATCACCTGAAACATCTCATCTCGTTTTTAAGGCCTCCCTACCTTTAAGCAAACTGTCTTCTGATTGGCTGTGCCAAGCAAACAGGGTTTGAACAGCAGGTGGGTGTGGCTTTTGTAGTCACAGCCAGAGCTTTGCGCCTGTCTCACTTTTCTCAGTGGACTCAGCAATCGATAGAAAGTAGAACTGCTTTGTACAATTAGAGGTTGAAGTAAACAGCATCATCCATCTTTAATCCACTGGGACAATAAAGTACAACTACAAATTTGTATGAGATAAATTCTTGGGTTAGTTTTTTTTGTTTGTTTGTTTTTACCTCAAAAGCACAGAATCCAGTTATGGTACTTCGTAACATCATCAAGATGCTAATGCCACATTTTAGTCAGAACCCCAGAATTATTGAGTTTTTAAAACCATCCCTAATGACAGTATGTGGCCAAGTATGTGTAAAAGCCATGACTCCCGGGAGTTCCTGCAGTATCTCCCCCTCCACCCTTCTCTCTCACACACAAACAAAAATTATTCTACACACTTACACCACTGAAGGACCCACTGGGAGTGTGGCCGGCAGAGTGTGGTTTATGTCTGTAAAAATAGCTCTTGCCATCAATAGAACACTTAGGCTTAAACTAGGCCTCGACATTATTTCTTTATAAACAGAGGGATGATGCAGAGAAAGAAAGGAACACACAGATGGGAGAGGGAGACATCCACACAGTCCTCAGTGTGTCCCACTTCCAGGAAGTATTTCTACTTTGGCAGCTTTTGCAAGTTCACATTTGTACATTTTGCTAAGAACAGGAAAGAAAGTCCAGTAAACAGATCACTTGCAGGTAGATACTAAGATTAGAATGAGCTAAAAATGTCTCCTTTCTCATAAAACTGCCTTGTGCAAGAGGCAAATTAAGGAACATGATAAATTTAGTGCAGTAAAAAGGACATTGTGGCTCTAAAAAAAATTTAATAATGTCAAATGAATGTTTTCCTGGAGGTGCAGCTTAATTTGCATAATGTCTAGGGAGCCTTTGGTAGATGCCTTTTCATATGCTTTTGCTCAGGTATTTTGTTAGGCTGTCTTGGAGGACAGCGCTTTTGCAAAAATTTGGGCTTGTTCTGTGCCCTCTGAAGGGCAGATTTTCTTTATTTGATGTCATCCTGTGGTAGATCTACTTCAATGTTTACTTCTTTTTTTTTTGATCCATCACCCCTAAAGAAATCTTTAGAAACATTTTACTCTCAAGAGAGGTGATGCCCAGAAACATCAGTGAATCCTGATACCGCCACGATGCATCAGGCTTGAACACGCCTCTATAATGATATGGTAGACTTACAAATGCAGATGTAGAGCAGTTCATAGGCTGGGGGCCTTTAAGATATCCCTATTGATCCCTGTAGGGAAATTCCTTCTCTTCCATCCTAAGCTGACATGGGTAGTCACTGTGCTGCTCAGGGATTAACTCCAGATGTAAGCCAGTGCCGCAGTCAAGGGCACAGTGAGAAGAGAATTAACCAAGCATGCATTTTCTATGGCAGGTAGACGCAGCACCAAATCATCTTCACATGTATAAGGCTTACCTACCAGATTATAACCCATTCCAGCTTTATGCAATCAACTGCTCTTAAACCTGAGATTCATTTTTGTCGTCATTAGTAACAATTAAGAAATCTGAATTGATACCATTAGCCCACGGGTACATACTCTTCATACATACTCTTTGTCCAATCTTTGCAGTGAATCTTTGAATTATGCATTACCCACAGGAAAAAACAGTAGCATCGGTTGCGTTATTAAAGTAGAGTGTGTCGGTTGATAATTATTTATTAAGGACAAAAAAGCAGATCACATAACTGTTTCTTGCCACTATAAATGTAATCAAACAAACAAATCACAGAGACACCGTTTTTTACATTAGCACACAAAATACCGTCAAAATGGCAGTCTTTAGAAAATGCTTCCAGCAACAGGTAATTAACTGAGACAACGTCTCCTGGCAACAAGATATCCCCTCTGACATTAAAGCGTCAGTACTGAGAAAACACTGAGGCATCCATCAACCCTGTTAAAAAGTTGTAAATTGTTTTGCTGCATTAGTGAGAAGATATTTCCAGCTGTGGAAAAATAAGTCAAAAGAAAAAAAGGGCTGTAAGGAAGTAGAGTACACCTGTGGGTCCGAAACTAACTTTACAACATCAAATATCAGAAGGAAGAGAAGACAGCAGAGAAAATTAAGATTTAAAAAATAATAATAATAAATGGGTAAATAAGAGGGAGGAAAAATGTAGGAGACTGAATGCCCAAGAATAAGAGGAAGGGAATCTATAAAGGGGGCGTGTGTTTGAAATAATACATCTGCATTTGCATAAAGGACTGTTTGTTCTCAAAGAGAGGGAGATGAAAAATTTAACAGTTCTGCTTTAACTAGCCTTGGGTTATGGTGTGTTCAACAGTACATTGTGTTGCAGAGTATTGCAAAGTGTTGCAAAAATGATCTATAAATACAGCTCCTCCTCAGGCAGAAGTTAACAGCCAAACAGAAGTTAACTTTGGTAAAGTGGAGGCTGTTTGTAACTGTGAGCTGATGGGGAGCTACGCTGCCATAAAAATGCAGTTTTTTTGTTTTTGGTCAGTTTGATGTTTTCATTTTGTGACTTGTGTGTTCAGTGTTCTCAGACACTCTCTCCTGCTGTGTGTGCCTGTGTGAGCTTGTTAACTCATCGGTATGAAGGATGATTTGCAAGTGGCACTTTGCTGAAGTCAACCAAATTAAGTAAAGCAGTTGAAAGCTAAAATGTCAAATCATGCATGACCTTAATGAAAACAGGCTTGAACAATTTAACAGTATAAGCAGCTAAGATGGTTAAAAATATGTAAATGTCAGATAAAAGTCCTACCTGCGAATGCGGGGAGGTTTTGGAGGTGGAGTGTCCCATGTATCATCGGATGAGTGGTGGCTTGCTTTGTCAGGGCTGCTTTCATCCTGGGCAGACACACAAAAATAACAATATTTGGACACAACATTTGTGGAAAGTGAATCTAGAAGTCATGTATAGTTATATACACTTGCAAAACATGGCCAAAGTTAATCAGGTCAGTAATCCCTGTGAGCCAAATACTCATGCTTTTTTTCTTCTTTTGGCTCAGTGATATCATCCAGAGGAAATCTCTAACACGGTCATCTCAGGCAGTGAGCAAAGAAGCCACACCTACCCGCTGTTCTGTTTCCTAGGGGCAGCCAATCAGAAGAAGGCTGGCGGGCTTAAAGAGACTATCTAAAAAGCAACTTCAGATATCAAGGATAGAAATATGGAGCTGGATCACCGAGTTTTAGCATACATGACTACACTATAATCCCTTTTTTTTTTTTATGTATAAGCCTTTTTTACATGAAACCCAAAGCATCTCTTTCTCTGGGCCCTCTAAACTAACCCTCTTTCTGGAGCAGAGGCAGCAAATTGCTACAAAAGTTGCTTCACCAAACAATACAGACTGCTTCTGAAAGAAGCCCATCCCACAACTACTTTTCTCTCTCTCTCCCCCTTTCTCCTCCCCTGTGACTCGTTAGCTTGACTCTCTCCGCTCTGACAATGAGAAAATGACAGGGCAACTTCAGCTGTCAAAGTCATAACACGGGGGGGCAAATTCTGCCATTTGAAGGCTCTAGCATGCCAAGAAACTAACTTGAGCACAATAAGGGCAGACAATCTAAGAAAAGAGGATGGGAATGCAGCTTCATTGGCTTTGTACGTATGTCCACATATGTCATGAGAACCAATCTGGTGGGGCAGCTTCCTGCAAACAATGGCGGGTGCAAGCGTGCAGAGAAACGTGTGGGATGCATGTATGTGGAGGCTTATTGTTCCTACTGACACTGAAAGCACCTGTGTGGGTGTTTTAGTCATCAACTATGGCTGACTGGACATGAGTCAATGTGTGTATGGACTGAGTCAGTCCAGCACAGTGATGATTTGCCTTGTGTGAGTGCGGCGTTCTTCTTGGACTTGCACCTCTACGAGATAACAGGGTTATAATCAGCAGATACAAACTTGTGCTGCCTTTTATGCTGCGCTTCGTGCAAGCCACACTTTCTTTTAAATGATTAACAGTACCAACAAGTGAAAGTCCGGTACAGCTTATCCTCATTTTAGAGACCCTCAAAGATATGCGGAATTCCAGGTTACAGAGTGTGTCAGCTCAGTCTTTTCTAATGTCAAAAACAGTTGTGTGTTGGTGTGACTGTCTTCCAAGGGTCTCCCTTTCCCAACGGATGTGTCTATTCTCAGACTCAAGAGTGCATTATGGGAGAGGGATGATGTCACCAAAGCTTCCTAAGCAGGAAGTAAGCTTCTGGATCTCTGCCAGCACCTCCCTAATCTATATCTACAGAATTGCTGCAATATTTTTTGCAATGGGAGGAGGATCAGGGACAATTCAGGACACCTCATATACAGTGCTTGCATTACCTGAGGGGCAATAGAGGATAATGTAAAGTAAATTAAAAAAATAGGTCAGTGGTAAGTGAAAGAGCAAAGCTTTTCTAGTTCTTTTAAATGGCTATAATTGTCTGGAGTCCTCTCTGCAGAGGAGAGAGATTGCTCTTTTTAAGCACAATCGCAGTGACTCTTTTTTTCTGCTTGTAAACAAAAGTTTTCTTTAGACCTCTCCACACCATCTTCTCCCCTGTGACTAATTATCTGTGTTTTTTTCCCACCTACTCCTAGTGCGTTACTCTGCGACATCCTGTCTTACTTTAACACATCACAGCATGCACTCTGTGTGTGTGTGTGTGAGACAGTCATACCATGTCATCATGGATCTGCGTGCTGGTGGGACTCTCCAGTTGCCGTAGCTGTTTCTCAAACAGTTGAGCGATGGCTCTGTGAACTAGCTCATACTGCTCCTACAGAGAGAAAGAAAACACACACGATCAGACAGGAGGGAGAGGGAAAGTGTTGCACGAAGCCAAAGAGAAGCTTTAACTGGACGAGGAGTGAGTTGAAAGACAGGAGTAGAAGTGTAATAAGGGTTTCAGCAAGTCAATATCAAATCATTTCATTTTCCACTGTATGAAAACCAATTTCATTAGTTACAAGCTTCCAACAGGATGCCGGTCTGAGACTTTGAACTCAAACCTGTGTCAGTGTTTGGAAAATCAGTTCTCTAATTCAGTTAATGGAGCTCATTTTCACTCCAAGGAGAGAAAAACAGCAACCGCTGTGACTAAAAATAAATTTTACTGTAAGTACTTTCATTTACTGTAAGTGTAAATTATGTCCAGCTGATAATTACGTTCACTACAGGAAGTAAAATGTGTAAATACAACTATGTCAAAAACTGTGTTAGAAACAACCTCAACCGGTTACACATAGCTATGCAAATGTGTGACGAGAAATTCATTCTTTTCAGCCAGGTGTGTAGCATATAAGAATGCAGGAAGCGACCTGTGGAGGAAATAAGGAGACAATGCTGCCAAACATTATTAGAGAGTCATTCAAAGAAAACGGAATGTATCCTCATCAGTTTAAGATGATGTTTACAGAGGTCACCGACTATGGTTAACCCACTGCAATTCTGCACTGGTATAAGTAAGATAGTGTGCTGACAAGCTAAAATCTCTAAAACAGGTGTGTGCGTGCGTGTGTGTGTGTGTGTGTGCGTGCGTGCGTGCGTGTGTTGATAAGTTAGTAAATTATGAGCATTCAGCATGTATCTGCAAATTAAAGCTATGACAACAAACCTTGGTTTGAACAGCTGAGTGTCGCTGCGTTCTCATCTCTTGGATCAACCGGAATACATTAAAATCTTCTGGAATTTTCTGATAAAGAATAAAAAAAAAGGCTAGGTTAAAATGAGGAAGGAGTGTACATCTGCACAGGTATATAGGTGAGTGTTGACATACCCCAGCTTTGAGGAGGTTCCATGTGTAGTCAATGGCACAGATAGCGCCTGTCCTCCCACAGCCTGCACTGTACAGTCAGTTACACAGATTAGATTAGAGCAAATACACATAAGCTTTTGTTTTATCAATACAATCCACTAGACAACTAGATTTCTATCACTAAGAAGCATCTGGCCTGTTTGTATATTGTTTGCATGTATGTAATAACACCTCATCCAGACAGGAAGGAGACAGAAGCCTCACAGAAGCTGACGCACAAAAACCATAAAAAGTGATCTCCTGCTGTCAGCGAGTGTTCTGCTACTATAAAGAGCACCTTTTCTCCACACAAACAGCGCACATCAACCCACACAAAGCATCTTAACAGATGCAGAGATGCAGCTTTAAGTCCTGCTGTGTAACAGAGGAACCAGGAAATGTCCTCAGGCTGCTCATTATAGCTTATTACACACACATGGAGAAGGGTGTGTGCCATCTGTGTGTATTTACAGCAGAAAACTAGAAACTGTGGCCTTGTATTGTATTTTTGTTGATACTCAGGTTGATCATTTGAACATTTATGCTTTTTACTGTACTGATATTTATATTTTCAACCTATATCTTTCTGACAAAGGACTGCAGCTCCCGTGATATGGGTACAAACTGCTGTGTCTAATTATATTAATCAGTTTTCAGATATTTTAACAAAGTCAGTCAATATATAAAATAGCTGAATTTAATTTTCTTCCTCACAAAAAAAAAAAACAAAACAAAAAATAAACTTAAATCCAGCTGGTGTCTCAGGGTGGGTGCATGAACACCTACCTGCAGTGCACGCATATCGGGACATCATTATTCTCTTGGTATTCTCTCATCAGCCCGATCATATCCAGTATGGAGTCAAATGACGAAGGGACGTCATGATCTGGCCAGTTCATATAATGGAACTGCGTTATCCTCCGGGTTTCCTGCAAGAAAACGCAAATGGGTAAATGAGTCAGACGAAGCCTGGCTCAGTGGTGATTGTGTGAAACTAAATTAATAGTGTTTTATATTGGTAGGGTAATACGACTTGAACAAATGTGCCATTTTAAACTTTCAAAAGCTAAAAACCAAAAGCATACATATGAATTCTATGAGAAGGTACAATCAGAAAGTTCCATGTGGGTGTCTATAAAGCTTAAATTCACTCCCATCCCCATCAGGACTGAATCCTTGTGAAGTAGAGGACTTAATGTTTGGATCACTGCCTGGAAGTCTTCTGTGTCCACGTGAGATTTAACCATGGATCTTCAACTTGCTCGTAGAGAAATCAACTTCCTTCTCAAACCAACATAAACAGCTCTCTCCAGCTGCATCTGCAGCATGCAGTGTTCAAGCCTGAAGGTGGAGCACCAGATTTGTGCAGTGGAAAATGTCCCACAGGGCCTGACTGTCAATGCAGACATCTCAATAGGTTTGTGGACACTCAGCACAAACAGGAGCTTTTTAATGCACCAATAGTCCTGATGCAACATTTGGCTCGTGGCTACTGCATCCTTTCCCCCAAATTAAACTTTAAGGGTTTTCTGCTTTGACCCATGAAAGAGGAATTTTAAATTTAATTTAGCTATAGCTTCTTTATTTGAAAACCATGTGGATGCAAAGTTAATTTTTTCTATGAAATCTTCTATCTTGTGATACACTTTTACTATATGAAAAATAACACTTACTTTAGACTAGTTCCTCAGTAAATTATATCAAGTTTTAAAGCATTAATAAAGAACAGACTGCAAGACAGAGCACTTACATTCTCATACTGTGCTGTCAAAGTCCTGATATAGTAGTCTGTTCTGGCCTGCTCTGACTCCTAGAAAACAAAGACAACATGTGAGAAATGAGGGAGTCCCAAAAACCAGACCTCCTACGTGCCTCTTTTTTTAAAGACACTCATCACACACACACACACACACACACACACACACACAGCTGTAATATCACAGATTTGTCTACTTACGAAGGAGATTTTGAAAGGGCCAAAGCTCATGGGTTGCTCCCCCTGCATCGGGAAATACCGCTCACACTTTTTCTAACCAGAGAAGAAAAGTAGTTAGCTTTGGCTGAGAGCAAAATACCAGAGAGACACCACAGCTTCCTGTGAACACACACTTTCAGATTCAAAACAAACAATTAATATGACATTGACAGTAACAGTTATGCATGATTAAATATATGCCTACTATAGATAGCTTGTGTTCTGTATTGCATCTGTGTTTTTAACTTCTACATCGCATTTATTTTTACTTCTACATCTCACACTAAGCTACTGTACAGAGAGCACACTGTAAACCTGGTGAAGATGATAAAACATGTACACTTACTCTGCCCATCTCAAACTCTCGACAGGCCATCACAATAACCTGCAAAGACACAAATAGGAAGCATTATAATATCGATATTTATACCCAAAACTAAAAATGCAGCTTTTTATTCATTCCTACATGTTCTATTTATGCAGTGGTTTCCAAAATGAGCACCAGAGATTCAGAAGCATCAGGAAAACTGAGCATGAGCATGCATCACATTTGCTCATCCATTTTCATGCAGCTGCATTTCAGGTCATTTCCTTGGATCCTACAGGAGTAATTATCAAAGCTGCAGACTCATCCTCTTCAGAGCACTAGTTAAACCCAATCACAGCCCTCCTCCCTCTTCTCATCTTTGTCCATCTGGTTACAGCATAAGCACACTCCATCTGCCACTTAATTCCTAATGCTACAATTTAATATTTGTTTTGATTATCTTCATTATTACAGTTTTACTTCTTACAATTGATTTATTTGCCAGTGACTAATATCCCCCCCCCCCCACAAAATAGCTTTTTTTATTTTTTACACCAGCACGCTTTTTATGTTTCAAAATCCACCTTTATGGAAAAATAAAGTACATTTTTTTCCCT
>VUQK01016216.1:0-25154 GCA_015106715.1 Bujurquina vittata
AAAGAAAAAAAAAAAAAAAAGCCAGAGAAATTACCCTGGTCTTTATGTGTTGTTAGATTTGTATCAAGGCAAAATCCTTGCAGCAACAACTCAAGCTTTACAAGTCCTTTCCTCTCTGTGCGTTTCTGTCCGCGGAGCCTGCTCGGCTCCTCCCTCTGCACAGTGCTGGCAATCCTGACCACACAGCGCCACATGGAGGCTCACTGTGGTACTAAAGCACAGCTGCCACCCTTCAAGTTTCTACTACTTAAGGTAATTAAAGTTGACAATTTTAACAACTTCTTTCCTTCAATAATAAATGTACAATTTACCACTCAAAACGTTTCTTTTGACCTATTCAATTGACATGTATGGCTTATTAACATTACCTGACGTTTCACAAATTCCTCAACTGCTCGGATCTATTTCTAGCTTCCAGCTGAGACGCATAATACAAATGTGTCAGGAAAACGAACAGGAAGTAACGCTGCTGGCATTGATAAAATGTCTGAACTGCACGTAAGGGAAGAGGGTCAGCGTGTGCATCCTTGTGCTGTTGTTGTTGAATATACAGAAAATGTAGGACAAGGTCAAAGAGAGGTCAGCAACCGATAAACTGATGCCGGCCCCGTCAACTGCACCACACTGAGCACACGTGCACAGAGAGAGAGAATCTGACGCAAAACTTGCTTTGTTTGAGCCACAGAATATGAAACTGTTCTTTGCTTCCACTCTCCAAGGTCACGTTAGAAGTCTATTATAGATGCACAGTTTAAACATGAGTAGATTTTACTTCAGCTGGAGAATGTTTATTTTTGCAATTTGCATATTCAGCCCGGCAGAAAAGGAAAATGGCCTTCCTGAGCTGAACTGGCTACTAGGACGAATGCCTTAGAAAATTCTCATTTTAAATCAGAACTCTGTCCCTTCCGAGAATTATTGCATTTATATAACTGATTTTATCAGGTTGAAAACTTCACTATGGCTTTGTGGGTTCATCACGTTCTCTTGTAAAAATTTTTTTCTTCATAACGCACACAACTACACCGACAGAGCTTCAATATAAAAATCTAGCTGGTTTTAACTGCATGTTGCAGACACTGTGACAAATCGATGGACCATAAAGCGAAACAATGAACAATAAAAATATTTCTTGTGTTTTTACAGGAGAAAACAATAGAGCAGGTCTTGCTGCTCGGTATTAAATGCTACAGTCTGCCAAATGCAATATATATTTCAAAGTTTCCTCAATATTTCTCAATTGTTTCTCATACATGAGAAGAGATTGCATTAGGTGGCTGTAAGGATGTGTACAACTATTTGAGGTTGGAGATGTATCAGCTACAAATCTTTGATACCTGGAAGAGGATAGTAGCCACACTACAACAGAGTAAAGCACCAAGAAGATATCAAAAAAAAAGTTCTTAAATCAAAATAAGATGACATACATGTGGGCCAGTGGTGGCCTTACAAATGCTGGTTAGCTCAGCCTCAGGCTGGACACCGATCCAAGGCAGACAGCTCATTATGACGACCAAAGTCTGGACAAGTAATCCATCTGACTGGTTCATGCAGTTTACACGTTACTGAAATTAAAATCGCGGCCTCCTCTGTTAAATCCATCTACTATCTGTGAATGCACTGGGTGAGGCTTTCTAGATTTTCTGTCTGTACATTGCAACTGTTTAACTTAAGTAAACTATGCTGTCAAAAAGCAGGGTCAGTGTGAGGCCACGCACATACATGGTGTCACACACCAGCAGTTATGAGGTAATTTTTCCTCGGCATCGACTTCTGCAGAGCGTTGGTGTTTTTCACCGCAGGACGATGACTGACGAAGGGGAGCGCTGGAGGAGGAGGGCAAGATAAAACAAAAGTCCAAACCCAAATAAGCAAGCCGTCAGCCTCTAATAGCAGAAAGGAAGTGTCCCTTTATCAACAAGTGAATTAACAGTTTCCCGTCACACCTTGTTTTTTGCCTCCCACTCTTTCTCTGAACCAGCGCCAGGGCCCAGATGGCCCCGTGATCGGACCACCAGGGCTCCTGTTTTGTGGGGAAACAAATCTGCTGCACTGACTAATAGCCCTGTGTTGATGTTTTATGGTTGGGAAGTGTATTACTGGTGCTATGTATACAACGAAAGGCACCCAAGCATGTGAAAAAATGCACAGCAAGTCATAACTGTCATAAACATGTTGCAGAAAAGGGGAAATCAGGGACATTTCGCAGTATTTCACGTGGACAGTAGAAAAGCTGACCCCTAATCAGTAGATAAAAACCTCATCTCTAGCTAGTGCTCGAGAAGCCAAAATATGGCACAGTAAAAATATGAAGTCAGACCAAACAGAAAATCAAAGACGGTTTTTAGATTATTATGATCAAGTTGTTTTTTTCTCTATGCACTGCTGTATTATACAGTACTGTGGTTGGAACTGAAAGACATCTGAATAATAAAACATCTACGGCGGCTGCCATATGCCTGGTATAGCCTCAATAACCTCTGCCCTGTGCAGAGAATATGCACTTACTAATCTAGCCTTGTATGAGCTGGGCCGCAGACAAACCGCGCTTTTACAGCATGGGACGCTCACATTATGGGTCATCACCTCAAATGACAATACAGTGATCACACAGAGGACAGGCTTTTGGGACAAAAGTGAGGGGAGAGAAAAAAAAAAGTACTGTATACAAAGACATAAATAGCCATTTCAGATTTTAACAGTGACAAGAAGCCAGCCAATTGCAGGCTCTATTTTTAGGTGTGCCGGTGGCCTGGGGCTGGCAGCTTTGAGAAGGATGTGTACTTTTCTACAGTTCCTTCCCAAAAATCAATGCTGTCCTCGCTGGCGACAATCACAGAGCAGCTGTTGTGGCTAGGTGGCCCGGCCCCAGCTTGCCTCACCCCGCTGCTTTCTGCCAGCCTAAGAAAACCATCTTCGCTGCCCAAAATTCACACCCGGCTTGCAAATACAGGCCGGAAGGCAGAGACAAAAGCAAATGTGACTCAGTGTGTTTGCAGCCGACGAAAACGGCACAAATTATGGACTTTTTATCAACGCTGGTGGCAGTGGTGGTGGCAGTGGGGGCTGGATTTCTAAATTTACATGTGGCAGGATGCCCTGGAGCCAATTTATCTTCAAAATAACAGACACAGAGAGAGACTTAAATGACCTTACCCCACAGAGGTCTCACTGGTGAACTGATAATGATCTACTGAAATACACCCATTTTAGTAAATGTGCACCATATAAATATATGCCTGCTCTTGAAGGTGAGGATTAACTTGTTTTGGCACTAAAAGCTTTTCTGAGTATAACTTATCACTGAATGCACAGCATGCAGAACAAACCCATAAAATGCACTGTGCTGTATTTAAAATGACACAAAATCGCACTTTTAGACTGAGTGATGAAAAGGCTGTTCAAAAAAGAAAGCAATTAATCCCATTTTAAAACTACAACGTACAGCTGACTGCTTCACAAACGCTTAGATCTGAACTTTGAAAAAGCAGCAACAAAAAAATAATCATTGCCGCTAGAATAAATTATTTGAATAATATAGTTCTATTTTTGTAGGAAACGTTTTTTTTTATTTAAATATATTCTTCGTCTGCCGTAAAGCTATGAGGATAAGTAAAACTCTGCACTTTTAGAAAAAAATCATAACCAAAAATGACAAAAAAAAGAACACACCCAAACTTATATGTAGCTTTTTTTCCCCTCCAATCACTTTTCTGACCTTTATAAAAGTGGTGTGAAACCTGACTTGAATTGCCTGAACAGCTTTAAAATACACTGTAAAATATTCTCCAAAGGTTTGTGACCGGCTTTTTTGAATGTATTTTAGCACAACTATCTGTGCTGCAGACACACACACATACACAGTTAAGTGTCCCTGTGAGGACTAATTGTTGACAGGTGGCCCTAACGTTCTCCTTTGAAACCAAAGTGTGATTTACGACCGCGCTCCCTGAGACCCCAGCTTTCAGCACTGCTGCAACAAACTTATCTTTTTCTCCTGTGTCTGTCACCCACCCCCTCTCACTTTTATTCTTCCTGCTCTATCTCTCCTTCCTTTTCTTCTCAATTGCCCCTCGTTTCATTGCTAAGTCACTTTCACCTTGTAGCCCATTTTGATGTTTCTGTGCTTCTCTGTCTCTCATCACAGCACAGCGGTGACTCTCCAGACATCCTTTTAATGTTTGATGAACTCTTTTTCACACTGTGGAGGAATGTGTGCATTTTAGTGTGTGTGCGTGCATGTGGTGGGGGTCTACGAAAAGGAAGACAGGAAAGACAAAGGAAGCAGGGGCACAGTCTCTCAGCGGCATGTGTGTTTGTGGATCAAGGGGTTGTGCAGTGAGATTTGACCCTGAAATCGCACCTTCGGTCACCTATTTTGAAGACTTTCACTGTGCGACTTTGGCAGGACGGTGCCTGGGAGTAGCTTAGTGGAATGATGGTTGAGATTTTCCTTCTTTAATGTTTAGAACAATTGCATTATTGTATATTACATTACAATTGTATTGCAAAAACGTAACATAAAAATAACCAGAGGACAATTTTGAGGGATTTCATTATAACAGTGCTAAACCCTGTAAAGGTTTATACTGTCGCATAGCAGTCCTTCTGATTGCCCCAAAACTTTACTAGAACTTCAGTGGTAATTTGCTATTCTCCTCTACTAAACCAAACACATTTTAATTCATATTTCTAAACTGCTTATAATTTGCAGAAACAAGAAACAAAGGTAAAAAAAAACAAAGTGAGCAGCAGAGACTTGTGCTATGGTATTATATGTTAGCATCAAAGTAATCCTGTGACAGTTATCAGTCATTCACAGCAAAAAGTTTTAATATGGCATGAAATAATGCTTCTGTTGCTGCCACAGTGTAACACAGTTAACTGAAGCAGTAAATCTAGGAGGATGTGATTCCACTGAAAGTGACCGATCTCAAAGGACAACTCACGCTACCCCATGAGCCACAGCAGGGCAGCAGGAAAAAAGAGAACAGCATCACATCAACCATACTCCAAAACTATAACGCCAGTAATGCCTCTAGGTTAAACAGATGTTTCATATTGACAGTTGAAATAAATGACATAAGGACTGCGACACCATTCAGTGTGCTAATAACATCCAGCTAAAAACAGAATGGAGTGATTCTTGAGTTTATCTGATACGGTATTGGGAATAAGTCACAGGATACTGTGAGAAAAGTGTAAAGAATGATAAGACCCAATTTCAAGTGTTTATCTTCCAAGTCCATTGTTATGTTTCAGCACATTAACACTTTTTGCTGGAACTGGGGGCACAAGATGGGGAAAAAATAGTGTCTTTCTTGAATAACAAAACAATTATGAATTAAAAAGGAGGAAATCTGATTTTGGAAACTGCTCTGGAGACTGTATCACACATCTGTTTCCATGACCTTCACTTTGGAAGTTAATGAACTACTTGTTCTAAAGGTTTAGAAGCTTGTTTCCATTGCACTAAAACTAGGAAAGAGGAAAACTATGTAATGAAATGAACATAAATTAAGCTTTAAAATCCATTCTACTACAGCATTTAAAATTACCCACCAATCAATTCCCAGTCATTTGGTTCTCTGAAGTGTTTATCAAGTTATCCGGCTGGTGCTGGCAGCAGAACATCTATCAAAGCTCAGGGATATTCTTGGAAGACCATGACTAACAGAAACTGTGATAATTTACTCCAAGCAACACCTCTGGGGTCAAACAGTGCAGGTGACACAAAGTGTGTATTTATCAGTGTGTGTCAGAAAGGTACACAAAAGTAGTGTGAGTGGCCTGCAATGGTGTTTGACAAACAAGGGATACAAGGTTGTGGCGCAGTCCCTGGAAAAGTGCTACTGTGATGACCAGTCACTGGAAACAAACACACATACACACCTAGACTCAACTGTAGCAATATCTAGCCTAAAGTAACTCCATACACATTTAGCTCACTATTTTGCTATTATGGCATAATCACTACAAGACACTAGCAAATGCAAAGACAGTTCAATTCAATTCAGTTCAACTTTATTTATTTAGCGCAAAATCACAAACAGTCACCTCAAGGCGCTTTGCATTGTAAGTAAAGACCCTACAATAATACAGCGAAAACCCAACAGTAAAAACGACCCCCTATGAGCAAGCACTTGGTGACAGTGGGAAGGAAAAACTCCTTTTAACAAGAAGAAACCTACAGCAGAACCAGGCTCGGGAGAAAGTTGATAAAAAAGAATGACTACTGTGCTTACAATCATCATGTGGACAGAAATAGATGAAATAAATGAATGAATGCTAACATCGCCCCCTCTCTGCTTAACGTGTTAAACAGCATTTACACTTCTGCAGCAAATCTACTCTATAAATACGTTGTAACTGCAGACCCTTCTTAGGACCTACACCAGAACCTCATGCGTATCTTCCTAGAAATATAACATCCTGTTACGTAACGGAGCAAGCATGTATTGTGATTGTCCTGCTCAGTATCTCTGATTCCTCCTGTGCATTTCTGGCCACTTTTTTTGCTGCAGTTTTTGAATGAATCAGTGATAAAATAATAACCACTGCTTCGGTATAAGGAATAATAAGCCTTAATATAAAGACTCACAGGTGTCAGCAAACACTCGGATAGAGATTGCGCAATCAGAATGTATGCGAGGGAATGTACAAAGAAGTTGAAGAATTTGAGGGACAAATACTGTACGATACTTGCAAAAAAACCAAAAACCCCAAAACTGACCACACCAAAGATTGGGGACCAAGAAGAAAAAAAATACCAGCATTTTATTTGTTTATATCGTGGCTAACACGGCATATAAAACACTAGGAAACAACCGCACGGTAATTAACACATAAAACAGAACACACAAGCATAAATGCTGGCCATGGTATTAGCCACTTCTGTAGGTTACTTCATAGGCACTACAAAGATTCAGCTGGAAACAAGCATCAGTCTTCACAAGTAATGTGTTTGCTTCATGAGTAATTTATGAAGCATGGTTTTGTATTTCTACTATTTCCAGTTTTATTTTGTTCCTCATTGCCTTTTGGTGTTTATTCCTCAGGGTCCTGTCATCCTGGCTGAAAAAAACACATTGCACTGTGTTTAATCAGCTTTCAAAGCTAAACCTGCAGATCATAGCTGTTAGACAGTTCTGGGTAGAATTTGTGCTCTGTTCCAAGAATGTGAATATGTCAACATAAGCAGAGTAGATGACGATTCCTGTTTAGTTAACAGAGATTGTTGAACTGAGGAAGGTACTTATCATTCTGAGCATGTTGTACTAGTTTTGGAACAATCGTGTATTGTGACACCCCTGATCACGGGTAACACAATTATTTCTCACTTTTCTCACCAGAAAGATGGGCGTTAACCAAAAACATACATTTGGTCAAAATGGCATCCTAAGTACCCATTTGTGAATTGCTACTATATGATATTATGACCCTGTGAACAAGCCTGCATTCTGTGATTCACCAATTGTGGTCAGATGTTTACATACACTCTTCACAGACATAAATGCCATGGTAATTTTCCAAGTTGGAATGATTGTACAGTATACAGTACCAGTTAAACATTTTTAATTAGTAGTGCTGAATGTTCTATAAGGTATTTCACCCTAATAAGGTCAAGGTCTTGTTAGTGATCATGATTGACTTCAGCTAGTAGAACATTGGGAGTCCAAGTAACTCGGTGAAGATCTAAAAAGGAGAACTGTAGATTTACCCGAGTTGGGAAGGTCTCTTGAAAGATCAGAAAGATCAGTTCAAATAATTGTACATAACTACAAGTTATTTAGATGTCTTACAACTTTGCCAAGGTCTGGAAGAAGACCCAAATTCAAAGCTCAAGCCTGCTCATGTCTGCCATGAACTAGAAACTGCTGGTACACCAGCTGTTCACAGTGCAGCAAGTTTTACGTCTGCATAGACAGAGTCCTGACCACCTTCAAGCTTGACTGAACTTTTTAGATAAAAATTAAGCTATTTGGTCACAATGACAAGAGGTATGTTTGGAGCAGCAAAAGTAAGGCTTTCAAACCTAAGAACACTGTACCAACTGTCAAGCATGGTGGTGGTAGCATCATGCTCTGGGGTTGTTTTGCTGCCAGCGTTACAGCCCAAAATTACCATTCATGCCAATAATGACTGTATATAAACTTCTGACCACAACTGTATCTGCTGAGATGCCAACTTGGACATCTAAAAAAGAAACAATATCAATAAGCTTCTCACTTCTAAGCCCTTCAGGCTCCTTACCGTGTAATGGAGATCCTGAGGGGCTGCTGGATAGGCCAGGTATGGGGCTACAGCGGCCTCCAATGCCTCCTCCACCCAGGATGCAGCCAGTTCCTCCTATACTTCCACTGCCTGCTCCTCCTCCTCCTAAAGCAGCTGCCCTGTTCAACTCTTGTTCAATCTCCTCCAATCCAGCACTCTTTTGAAAGCGAGACATACGGTTGACCACACGTGGGGACATGTGAGTCCGGGCACATGGTGCACCACCATAGGGGTTGATTGGAAATACATGTGTGGTACCACGGAGGGTGCTGATGGCTACCCAGCGACTGTCTTGGCTGAAACACATGTCCTGGACCTGTACAGATGGGAAGTGAAGACAGAGAAAAACAGAAGAGATGACTATCAGAAGCATAATTATAGCAGAAATTGTGACACATGCCACAAAAACAGTTGGAAAAGAAACATGATTTCACATTCCACGTTTTAACAACATTTCTACAAAAGTGTGGAGGTTGGCTGAAGTGTAAAAAACAACACCATGACTCAGTTGTTGAAAGTCTAAATTTAGTTGAAAACTGTATAAAAAGAAGAAGAAAGGAAAATGTGGATTGGCATTGTCTTCCTGAAAACAAAACAAAACACAAAGCTTTCCCTGAAGAAGACATTAGGCATCGTTCACAAATAGTGTGTACACACAAATCTGTGTATAAATCGTCTACACAAATGTATGACAAAAATCAGTGATTCATTAATATAGTACCTCAATTTATACATACTACAAGGATAACAACTATTCCTTAGTTGCATTGTGTGAGCAGAACCATCTAGAGCTCAACGTAAAGACGAAGGAACTGGTGGTGGACTTGGGGAGGAACAAGGCACCGGTTGCTCCTGTGTCCATTGGGACACCGATGCCCAATACAGGAAGAGCCAACGTCGTCTCTATGTTCTGAGACGCCTGAGGTCCTTCAACATCTGCCAAACTATGCTTAGGATCTTCTATGAGTCTGTGGTGGCGACTGCCATCCTCTATGCTGTTGCATGCTGGGGCAGCAGGCTGAGGGTGGCTGACACCAACAGACTCAAGAGACTGATCCACAAAGCCAGTGACGTGGTGGGAGTGGAGCTGGACTCACTGATGGCAGTGTCAGATTGGAGGATGCTGTCTAAGCTGCAGGCCATTATGGACAATGGCGCCCACCCGCTCTACGACACAGTGATGAGACAATGGAGAACTTTCAGTGCTAGACTTATACCACCAAAATGCACCACAGAGCGCCACAGGAGGTCATTCCTACCTGTGGTCGTCAAACTCTATAACTCCTTCATGAATAGGCACATGATTCTACCAGTGTAATTTTACTAGGTGTACATATACAGTATGTTCTAGATTCATATCATTATCAGCCACTGCCATTCAGATTATATTATCATGTGTATATATGTGCAAAATGTATATATTTCAAATTGATCTTTTGGTTTTATATTTCAGTGTGTTTTAGTTTTAATTTATTTACATTATTAGTGTTTTATTCTTTATTCTTCTATAAATGGATGCTGCTGTAACAACAGGAATTTACCTATGGGATCAATAAAGTATTCTGATGCTGATTCTGATCCTGATACTACTATTAAGAAGAAGAGGAGGAGCAATAAGAATAATTTATTATTACCTCAACGAATCACCACTTTACCATGGTGGAGGGGTTTGTGGGTCCCAGGGATCCCAGGGGATATGTTGTCAGGGGGGCTTTTGCACCCTGGTCAGGTGTTCCAAGTCAAATATGGTCCTGGCTGAGGGGCCAGACGAAGAGAAATTCAAATGACCCCTATGAGAGAAAGCCCCAGGAAGCAGGTTAGCCTGCCCAGAATAGGGTTACTGGGGCCTCAACATGGAGTCAGACCTAGGGATAGCACCTCGTGGCCAGGCCTTAGTCTATGGTGGTGAAGAGAAGGCATGGTCCTGCCCTCCTGTAGGCATCATTGGAATCAGAAGCAGTGTGTTGAGCGCCGGCAAGGATGGAGGTCCTGGTGGACCAGTCCCTGGCTGGACTCTGTTACAGTTGGAGTTCACTTGATGAAATGCAGCAGGCAGGGGTGGGTATCTTTGCATCCCCTTGGCTTGTTGCCTGTACATTGGAGTTTTTACAAAAGGGCAAGTGGGTTGTTTACTTGCATCCTCTGGCCACAGAACAGACTCCAACACTAATGTGGATAACGATAGTGAGACCAGGAGGGGCGTGATTGGGAGAAACTGTCTGCCCAATCTGAACCCGAATGTTGTTCTATTATTGGACTTCTGCGCAAATCACAGTTTGTCCACAACAAACACCATGTTCAAATATAAGGATGTTCATAAGTGCACCTGGCACCAGGACCAGGGGGTTGTTGTTGTTTTGGTTTTGACAATAAGGGACATGATCGTCAGCACATAGAGGTCTACAGTTAAATTAATTCCTTAGCTCAAGAAGACAGAGTTCGTTTTCTCAAGATAACGAGTTAGTTATCTTGTTACCTCTTTATCTAAGAACACAGTAATGGTTATTTCGTGATAACAACATAAATAACTCGAATCTGGAGTCACTCGTGGTGGGAAGCGGCAGCTACAGGTGGGTATACTTGAATTCCCCTGGTTTGGTACCTGTACATTAGGGTTTGGATGAAACAGTTACATCTCAGCACTTTTGGTTCAGGGAACAGGACCTGACTGCCTTTTGAGCTTATATGCCAAAGATGCCATTGGGCATTGGGCTGGCATACGTCCGCGGCACCTCCTAGGTGAGGTGTTCAGGGCATATCCTACCAAGAATAAACCCCAGGAGAGACCCAGGACATGCTAGATAGATTATATAGCTGACTTCCGAACACCTCAGTGTCCCCACAGACAAATTGGAGGAGGTGGCTGGGCAGAGGGAGGTGCAGGCCTCTCTACTGCCACAGTGACCCAGACCTACATAAGTGGCAGAAAATCGATGGATGGATGGAGTCAAAATAACTTCATTTATGTATAAAAAATGTATACAAGACTTTATATTTTCTTCACTACAGAACCAGGGAGAGCATAAGTAAGCTGCTTCAAACACAAACAAACATTATTGTGACTGGGCTGTAGCGTTAATCTCACAAATCAAGAGATCTGCCTGAGGTGAATAACAATGTCAACTAGCCTGAGAGGAACAGAGAATAACTTTTGGAAGAGGTGACAATGAGATAAGAGCTTGCTTGGTGATAAAATAAATGGTCAAGAACAAAAAATATTTGATGGCACCCTTAGTTGTCAGTCTAAAACTCTCAGGGAGCAGACACTGTGAGAAGATAGGATCTCCCTGAGCATGTTAGACATGCAGGAGACCAGACAAAGAGACAATACAAGCAAAGCAGAAGAGGAGAGAGAAAAAATAAAAAGCCAAAGAAATGAAGTGACGCACTGATGAGGTGATTGTGTGCTGAAAATGCATCCTGTATTTGGCATGCCTTTAAAAAAAAAATACACGGACGCGCACGCCCGGGTGTGCACACACGCACACACAGGCTGGGGAAAGTAGATGGGATTCGGAATCTAATGAAAGCAAAAGGTCCAGGAGAAAATTTATATGAGGAATGTCTAACAATTCAGTCAGGAAAGCTCTGTCCCTCCCAGCCTATCTAATCTTTTGCCAGGTCAGACGAGGTAATTGTCCCCAGCAATGACAGTAAATGGGGCATCCTCTGCATACCAGACAGTTACTTTACTTTACAAAGTTGACTGAAAGAGGAGGCATGACCTCTGCTGTAGCTTATAAGAGAGGACCTGGAGATGAGAAAGGGCGACTTTGTGTGCGTCATAATTGCTCATAATAGACCTGTCAGGGCTCCAACAGTAAAAGGGTACCTGGATTGCATGGCCAAATCATTTTTGATTACCTGAAGGGTGGCTGTAATTACGCATTCATGGTGTGACAACCATCCACATATCAAACAGTCGTCAAATGTTATCTTAACAAGGTGGAATGCAACTGCTTTCAGTCACATGCAAGCTCTGATGTAGAGGTAGCACATTCCTGAAAGGCTAGAAAGCGCTCCCTCACGTCTTTGTACAGTACTTGATGACATCCGTGACAGTCTGAAGACAAGAAGGCAATTTAATGCTTTTGTTTTTCTTTTTAAATCAGTGATACCAGATTAAGCATATCAGCTGACCTTAGAAGAATTCTGAAAGTATGATGAGAATGTGACCAAAGATGGACAGTGTGATAGGACAAACGAGAGAGGACAAACATATCTCACAAGGGGGGGTGTATGGATTAGGTGAGTAACATGAGGATAATTAAAGAGGGTTTTTGTGGTTCTCAGCATGGGATACTACTTCTTACTTTGACTTACTATGATTACAACAGTTATATAACAAAGTTATCTAAAGTTATTTTACTTGAATCTAATTTGATCTATAACAATGGAAAATAGTAGAACTGTTAACTGTCAGTAGAGGTATACTGGATTTAAACAGATCTATAACTGTATAAATTATTTGCCCTGCTTTAGAATTTTAGATATGCTATGCCTAGTAATTCTAAGTTGCCTGATATGGATTTTTGAAAGCAAATGACTTTATGAGGCCGGACCAGCAAAAAGCTGTTGTTTTGTTACAATATTAAAACGAGATGTTTTCAACATTGAAGTCAGTAAGGTTTTTAAATATTGACACATAACTGGCAAACACCCAAATCACATGTTTACACAAGAAGTCAGGTTACTCTGAGGTTACATAAGAAATCTGACAGTGCTTTTACAACTCTGTTTCTAAAAATTACATTTACACACTGTATTCAAATGTAAATAAATTCATTAACACTGATTTTCGAACTATTTAAAACCTTATAATTAATGGAAATGATGGCAAAGACAACATGGCAACTGCTAAAACTGAAATCTGTTTTTTGAAAAATATATGCTCATTTTGAAAAAACTTGGACAGAGGCAACAAGACTAGAAAAGTTTTGTAATACTTAAAAACAGACAGTGGAATGTCGACAACTAAAGACTACTAATGTTAATTAGTAACATGACTGGGTGAAAAAAATGTACCGCAGAAAAACTCAGCCTTTCAGAAATAAAGAGAAGGGAGGAGTTCACCTCTCTGCAAAAAAAAGTGTGGGCAAATATTTCAGCTATTTCAAGAACAACATTTCTCAGCATTAAATTACAAATAATTTGGTGATTTAATAATCTAAGGTACATAATAATATTAAAACTTTCAGAGAATTTGGAGAAATCTCTGTGCCCAAATGGCAAAAATTTAAATCAATATTGAGTGGCTGTGATCTTCAGGCCTTCAGGTGGCACGGCAACAAAAAAAACCCAAAAAAACAACAACAACAGAAAAAAAACAAACAAACAAATCCTATTGTGGAAATCACTGTATGGGTTTAGAGGCACCTCTGGAAGCCATCATCAGTGAATGTAGTTCATTATTGCATCTAAAAATGCAAGTTCAAACTCTACCTTGCAAAAAGAAAAAAAAAATCTAGTGAATCCAGCTGCTTTCTTTAGGCCTGAGCTGATTTTGTGAGGACACATGGAACATTTCCCTTTGTTCATCTGAAATTCTTTTTGAAGCCCGTGGATGCCATGCTGACCATAATCAAGAGAAGTCATACAGGTTGTTTTTGGTGCACAGTTCTAAAGGTGGCATTGTATGGCAGTGCATTACTGGGTAACCTGCACATTTGTGAATGGACCATTAATACTAATGAAAGACATGGGTTTTGGAAATAAAAAAAAATCCTTGGTTAGTTAGGCAAAACAAGGTCAAAAGAATGGCTAAGAGTGTGGTTGTTTAACTGACTTGCCTTCAGTTCAGGCTTGGAAAATGGGCTGGGTCTTATATAGGGCTTTTCTACTCTACATGGGCACTCAAAGTGCTTTGTACAGAATTTCTCGTTATAAAGTATAACATGTACATAAGTATTCACAACCTTTGCTCAGTCCTGGCAAATGTTACATGGACTGGTTCTTATATAGTGTTTTTCTACTCAAAGTGCTTTATACAACATCCCTCATTCAACCATTCATGCACGCACTTTCTATCACGCATTCACAAACATTCCCATTCATCGAAGGGCAACTTGGGGTTCAGAATCTTTAGTATACTTTGGCATCCAGACTGGAGCATCTAGGAATTAAACTACCAACCCTCCAACTGGTAGATGATCCACTCTACCTCCTGAGCCACAGCTGAGACAATTTTGGCAGCAATTACAGCCTCACGTTCTTGAGTATGACGCTATAAGCTTTGCACACCGATCTTTGGGAAGGTTTCTCCCCTTCTCAAGCTCAATCCAGTTGGATTAGGGGCATCGGTGGACACCCACTTTAGATCTCTCCAGAGACTTTCAAGCAGGTCCAAGCCTGAGCACTGGCTCGGCCACTCAAGAACATTCACAGAGTGGTCCCAAAGCCCCCACTTTGTTATCTTGGCTGTGTGCTTAGGGTCATTGTCCTGTTGGAAGATGAACCTTCACCCCAGTCCGAGGTCCAGAGCACTCTGGTGCAGGTTATCATCGAGGATGTATCTGTACATTGCTGCATTCATTTTTCCCTCAACGCTGACTAGACTCCCAGTCCTGCTGCCATAAAACATCCCCACAGCATGATGCTGTCACCATCATGCTTCACTGTAGTGATGGTATTGGCCAGATGATGAGTAATGCCTGGTTTCCGCCAGATATGACGCTTGGCATTGAGGCCAATTAGTTGATTTTATTTTTCATCAGAACTGAGAATTTTGTTTCTCATGGTCTGCGAGTCCTTCAGGTGCCTTTTGGCAAACTCCCGGCAGATGGTCACGTGCTTTTACTGAGGAGTGGCTTCTGTCTGGCCACTGTACAATACAGGCCTGATTGGTCGAGTACTGCAGGAATGGTTTTCCTCCTAGAAGGTTCTCCTCTCTCCATGGAGCAAAGCTGGAGTTCTGTTAGAGCAACCATCGGGTTCTTGGTCACTTCCCTGACTAAGGCTCTTTTACCCCGATCACTCAATCAGTCAGGCAGCTAGCTCTAGCTCCTGGTTGTTAGTTAACTTCTTCTATTTAGAAATAACAGAGGCCACTGTGTTCATTGGCACCTTCAAAGCTGTATAATCTTTTCTGTACCCTTCCCCAGATCTGTGCCTTGAAACAATCTTTATTCAGAGATCTACAGACAATTCCTTGGATTTCATGGGTTGGTTTGTGCTCTGACATGCACTGTCCACTATGGGACCTTATATAAATAGGTGTGCGCCTTTCCAAATCATGTCCAATCTACTGGATTTACCACTAGCGGACTCCAATCAAATTGTAGCAACATCTGACAGATCAGTGGAAAAACGGCGAACCTGAGCTAATTTTTGAGTGTCATAGAAAAGGCTGTGAATGCTTATGTATGTCATATTTTTTTATTTTTATTTATATTTTTTTAAATACATTTGCAGGAATTTCAAGACAACTTTTTTTACTTTCCCATTATAGAGTATTGCGTGTAGAATTTTGAGGTGAAAAATAAATTGGCTGTAACATGACAAAATGTGGAACAATGGAAATGCTGTGAACACTTTCCGGATGCACAGAACTGTGAAGCAGCATTCTTCATTACATGTACTGATGCCTTCTTTTATTGTGCCACTATGCTGTCACAACCATACTGTGTTCTGTACATGCATACATGCAGTTTTCCTTTTGGTGTGAAAAGATCAGCTAGCTGGAGAATCAGGTTTCTTTAACTCCCTACATGCATTGTTAAACATGGGATTCTCATAGGTAGGTAAAGGCTGAGGAAATCATATTTTTACAGAGTTGCCCAGTTAGAGAAGTACAGGTAAAAGTCTTAACTGAATTTCCATAAATTCGCATCACTAGATATTACAAGTGGTGCAAAACTGTTAGGTTTAGCAGAATAAGACCTTGGTGATTCCAGTTGGCCCTGTAGCTCTGAGCTCATCTACCTTCTGCTCTGCCTTCAGCCTCTTACAGCTGTTATCAGCTGCAGGTCTGTTTACCTGGCCTCGGGTCACTGACAGCCAGCCGCATGTTTGGCTGCTGGAGACAGATAAGGCATCCACCTCCACATACCTAACTCAAGACTTTATGACTCCCAGTATGTTTCTGAGTTCTGTGAGTGTGCCTGCCTGCGTGCGTGTGCGTGTTGATAACCTCTGTCCCAAGCACTAGGCTAGGGCCAACATTCAGTGTTTACAAGGGTTTGGATCAAAGCACCCTGAGTGTGCAGCCGGTCAGCAGACCTGACGTTTGGTCATACATTAACTGCTGGCAGGCTGCAAGAGTGTGTGTGCATGTGATTGTGTGTGTTCCCAGTCAATATTACTGAACTTAACAAGGCCTGAAGTAGTTTTGTTGAGTAAGCGCTTGTAATTTATTCCAAAAAATTAAAAAAAATCTTAACTTAAGAAATGTTGACTAAAATCGTGTTTTTTCTTTTCATGATTTATTAAGTCAAATGAATTACCACCTCCCCCATTTCATCATTATTATTCACACTTTTAATAAAATTATGTATCTTTGTATCATTATTTTTTGTACATTCAATTTTGCATTGAGCATTGCCTTACGAATACTATTTAATGCTACTAATTATAATGCTAATAACATATTTATTAAATACATTTATTAATGCTTTTTCTGTCTTACAATAAAAATGTGAATTTTTTTTCTTATGTTATATTGATTTTATTTCTTATCACCTTGTGTTTATCATTTTCATTAATATTTTTAGGGTAGGGCAGGTCATTTGTCCACCCTGAGAAGCTTTCACTGTCTAGCTTTTGCTTTCCATATTGCAGAAAGGGCAAAAAATGTTCCCTGTGCAAATTTTCCCAGGCACATCCTTCCTCTTCAAGTTATAAATGAATGTTCCCTACAGTCCCATACAAAAACTCTGGATGCTAGACCCACTGAACCTTAGTAAGACAATGTTCTTACCATTTGGTTCCATCTCTACTGGATTTCCACTTTGAAAAAGTGACTTTCCTTTAGAGAACTTTTCATAGTATAACTGTATATGAACCAAGATAGCGGCGCACAGCTGTGCAGCTACTCGAGCTCCCAGTGTTACGCCCGACGAAAACGTTTTCCCAACCGACAAAAACATGTTTCCAACTGGTGCTGAGACCGACCTAGCCTACCTTGTGCAGATAATGTACAACTGAACCAGCCTCATTACAATATGAGAAGGTTCGCACAAAACAACAGCAATGGTGCCTCTCCAACTCAGAGCTATGTTGGGCAGACTGCAGCTCCTGAGGACAAAGGAGTGGTGTAGCAGGGTGCAGCGGCTAAAGGACAAGAGGAAGCAGTGTGCACGGAAGCAGAAACGGGGTGCTAGCTAGGCTAAAAGCTAATGCCAACAGACCACCGATCTCTTCCCTGTTCCTGGCCAATGTCCGTTCTCTGGACCTTCTCCAGGTGAGGCTGAGTGTTTCCTGTGAGATGAGGAATTGTGCGGTACTGTGCGGAAAGATGGCAAACCAACAACATGCTCGACTCAGCCTTCCAGATCTACGGCCGGCTTTTCTTCTATGCGGATCACAGCCAGCTACATACCGCTCGGTGTTAAGGCTAACGAGGCACTGAAAGAGCTACACAACACCATTCGCTCGCTTCAGAGCAAGCACCTAGAGGCATTTTTTGTGGTGGCCAAAGATTTTAACTACATAAACCTGTAGACATTCTGCCAAAGTTTTACCAGAATGTCACACTGCCAACATGGGGAAATAACACACTAGACCATTTTTATATCAACAAACGAGACGCATACAAAGGCATCTCCCGCCCCGTCCTCGTCCTCTCTGACCACATCTCCATCATGCTGGTCCTGGCCTATCACTCCCTGCTGAGACGTTCTAGACCATCACTGTGTGGCCCAGTCATGCTGCCTCTGTACTGCAGGACTGTTTTCAAAGTACAGACTGCCAGGTCCTCAGGGAGGCTGCTGTCTGTGAGAGAAAGATGGATATGGAGGGCTACAAATCTGCTGTCCTTGGATATATAAACAATTGTGTTGGGGATGTTAACACCACCAGGACTGTGTCGTGCCACCCTAGCAAGAAACCCTGGATGGACACAGAAGTTCGCTCTATGCTGAAAGCAAGGGATGCTGTCTTCAGGTTAGGTGACTCACAGACACTCAGGAGGGCCAGAAGTGGCTGCTGGCATAAAGAGGGCCAAAGCCAAATAAGACTGCCACCATCATTCCGGTCCCCTGAATGACTATCAGCCAGTAGCTCTCAACCCGACAGTCATGAAGTGTTTCAAAAGACTCGTTATGGCCCACGTCAAGGACACCATCAATATCACTGTGGACCCACACCAATAAGCATACCGGAAGAACCGGCCCACGGAGGACACCATCTCCTCTGTGATTCACACTGCCCTCTGGAGTGTAAAGACTCCTATGTCCGTATGCTCTTTGTAGACTTCACATCACCCTTCAATGCTATCATTCCACAGAAACTGGTGCACAAACTGTTCACACTTGGACTGAGTTCCTCCCTCTGCAACTGGGTCCTAGACTTTCTGACGAAAGGGCTGCAATCTGTGAGGATTCACGACTTCCAGCACTGGCTCACCCCAGGGCTGTGTGCTGAGCCCTCTCCTGTTCACCCTGCTCACATATGACTGCTCAGTAAAACACCCTGCTGTCATATTGTGACGTTTGCTGATGTCACAGCAGCGGTAGGATGCATCGGTGACAATGATGAGTCAAGCTACAGGCAGGAGGTGGAACACCTGGAGGTTTGGTGAAGAGAGAACAATCTCTGCATCAATGCGACAAAAACAAAGGAGATGATCGTGGACTTCAGAAGAGTCAGACACACCCTCCTCTCCCTGAATGTTGGAGGATCTGCGGTGGGAGTGGTCCCCACGTACAGATACTTGAGCGTTCATCTGAGTAATGTTCTCACCTGAGGAAACAACACTTCCAGTCTGGTCAGGAAGGCACGCCGGTGCCTCTACTTCCTTAGAAGGCTGAGGCATGCTGGACTTGGAAGCTCAGTCCTGTCCTCATTCTACAGGTGCGCGGTGGATCACTGTAAGGCATGGAAGCTGCTCTGCGGCAGAGAAGAAAGCTCTGCAGAGGGTGGTGAAGACCACAGAGAGGACTGTTGCTGTCAGCTTCTCCACCACCACGAACATTTACACCACCAGATGCAGGAAAAGGGCCACCTGCATCCTGAAAGACCCCACACACGCAGCACACACACTCTTTGTTCCCCTCCCCTCATTTAGGAGAGCAGGATCACCGTCCTGAGGAAGAGTTTCTTCCCTGAAGCCGTAAAACTGTTGAACTCTGGTGTAGCTGTGTAGCTGCACTGCTCTCCCTCCATCAATCCTTGCACACAATCATGCTGCTGTTATTGCACAATCATCACTGCTGTGGCACCAAGTGTCACTAGCTTTACCAAAGCTCAAATCTTTATTGTATAACGTTTATGTAAGTCAATTATGTATATTGGTATGGATGTGTTTATATATGTGTGAGTGTGTTAGTGTATACATATATTTTTCTTTTCTTTTATATTATTGTTAATTTCCATTTCTATTTATTCTTCTTTAAGGGCAACACTGGGACCTGAGGACAGAAATATCATTCCACCGCATGTAAACGTGATGTAAATGACAATAAAGAATCCTTAAATCCTTGTAATGAATAAAAAATTTACATCTATTAGAGAGTATTGACTGGCTAAATATAGTAAAATTTTTATTTTTTCGTCTAAGCACTTTGAGTGCTCAGACAGAGTAGAAAAGCGCTAAGAACAATGTATGTATTTTTATACATTCTCTTTTATTTTATGTAGTAAACAGGAGTGGCCCTCCAATCTCATTGTACATTCCGTATAATGACAATAAAGGCGTTCTATTCTATTCTAAATCGGTTTTTCTCCACATCATACAGTAGAGGTCAATAACATATTCACCAGTGATTACTATCATAACAGCTTCAGTCTAATTACTGAAACTGTTTTTTCTTAGCTACAACAAATTTGATACAATAGTAGGTGGCCCGTTCATTTTTGCCATTCAGCAGCTTTGACAGGAAGAAGCAAATATACTTATGGGCACTTATGTGGGTGTCAAAATGAGAGCTATAAATGTGCTCTCTAAATGCACATTACATTTTTCTACCACTGTACTTCCATTTGATGATTGTCCTGTGTATGTAGGTGTGTCTGTTTCAGACCTTGGCTTCAGTCTCCCCACGATGCAGGGTATAGAGATGGTGAACAGCGCTCTGCGAAGATGCCCATGGGTGGGTGAGGATCTGGAAGACGTGAAAATCATGTCCCAGAGTGTCGGCAGTTACCAGCAGCATTCCTACAAAGAACACATAGGCATTAGCATTCACCCCTCCAGCTGGCGTCATTCCAAAAATTGTTTTCATGAGTGCCTGTCTTATTATATACTTCTGAATCGTATGCTGTTTTGCTCCTAATGTTCTAATATTGTACTTTGCCTGTTTTTAACAATAAAACTTTTAATTCACTACTGGTTGCTCAGTGCCCATTCTAGTAATTATTAAAATGCCTATCTTTTTTTTTTCTATTTGTGCCTGTGAAACATCACACTAGGTAGTAAAGATAAGTTTAAAGAACTACCCGTGATGACATAAATGAGGAAGTGTGTTAGAAAGTCTGAGATCTAAACTGGGAGAGTCAAGTTTAATGATTGGTCCACAATCCTCAGGCATGATTACTTGAGCTCACAAACCCTTAATGATTGCAGCTCAAGTACGCATTAGTTTGAGCAGCACAACTCACTTCAAGCTTGCGCATTCTCCCTTTCACGCACACACATGCACTTTTGAGTTTATGCATTTCGTGACGTAGTTACCTGCACCAAGAAAGTTTTACTTTTGGTAGCATTTGCGTGTGTATGCGCGTATCACTCTGCCTGTAAACACGATGGCTCAAAACGTTTTGAATAAATTCAGATAAAAACTGTAGGGTTGTACAGTGAGGTCATGTTTACAATCCACTGAAATCTGCCTTACATCCAGCAAGGTCCAACAGCATTCTGAGGGAGGCTGAGGACATTGAGTCTGGATGGACCATGTTCCGCACCTCCATTGTTGAGGCTGCTGCTCAGGGCTGTGGCTGCAAGGTGGTTGATGCCTGTCGTGGTGGTGATCCCCAAACCAGATGGTGGTCACTGGAGGGGAAAGGAGCCATCAAGCTGAAGACGGTGTCGGGCTTGGTTTAGCCTGTGGGACTCAAGAGGCAGCTGACGGGTACCGGCGGGGCAAGAGCAACGCTCGGGTGATGGCTGAAGCAAAAACTCAGACGTGTGTTCGGTGAGGACATAGAAAAAGACTTTCGGAAGCGGTTCTGGCAAACCATCAGGCGACTCAGGAGGGAAAAACGGTGCTCTACTCAGTTTATTGTGCAAGTGGAGTGCTGCTGACTTCAAATGAGGTTATAGTCAGGCGCTGGAAGGAATACTTCAAGGACCTCCCTAATCCCATTGACACATCTTAGTGGAAGCAGAGTCTGGGGCTGAGGGGGATGACCCCCATCACTAGGGGTGAGGTCACTGAAAGTGGTTAAACAACCTCTTGGTGGCAGGACCCCTGGGATGGACGACAATCACCCTGAGTTCCTGAAGGCTCTGGATGTTGTAGGGCTGTCTTGGTTGACATGCCTGTGCAACATTGCATGGAGATCTTGGTCCCCACCCATCTTTAAGGAGGGAGACTGGAGGGTGTGCTTCATCTATTGGGGGATCACACTCCTCAGCCTCCCTGGTAAGGTCTATGCCAGGGTGCTGGAATGGAGGGTCCATCCGTTAGTTGAATCTTGGATTCAAGAGGAACAATGCGGTTTTCGTCCTGGTCGCAGACCTCTTGACCAGCTCTTCCTCCTCTTGAGGATATTCGAGTGTGTGTGGGAGATCTAGTCTACATGTGTTCTGTAGACTTAGAGAAAGCATTTGACCGCAGCCCTCGGGGTTTACTGTAGGAGGTCCTGCAAGAGTATGGGGTGTCTATCACCATATCAAGACTTAAAACACTCGTTTTAATCTATTTTCCTATAATTTGCCATTGTTTCTTTCAATAATTTTAATACCAGTTTAAAGCGAAAGAAACTAAAATGTTCTGTCTTTGATTTGTGTAGAGTGTATAAATGTTTCTAATGATATATTTGCCAACCAAAATGTTTAACAGCATAACAGTATTTTATTCCAGCAGCATACAGCTCTACAAACTGCAGTGGACACATGCTAGACAGCATGAAAGAATTACTATGCATTCAAAACAAACAAACCAGCCCATTAAACAAAGCCAGCTATCATTTGTCGCAGTCATAAAATGCAACTCTACTTTGCATGATAACTTGGTCTGGTAAAAAGCATGGCTTGAGCCGTGTGCTTCTTCAAGGACAGACCAAATGAATGTCTGTAAAAGAGAGAATCTATCTATTCATACATCAGTGCATGTTTATGGGCGTGTCTATGCACATTCAGAATCACCAAAAAGCTGAACCACAGCTCAGCACAAGTGTAACCAACACTGACAGGCCCATTCATTTGGTCCTGTTTTATTTGAAGCTCGTCAAACTCCAGAAAGTATAGGCCTACACCATAAACAACATGCCCAACAAACCACACCAGAACAAATCCAGATCTAAACTGGCTCAGCGAGGAAAAAAAGGCTACACCTCTTTTCGAACACAATCCAAAAACCAATCCCCAGAAACATTTTGAGATGCTAAAAAAAAGCATTGATTGAGCAGTAACTCACATTACAACTCACTGATATGGAGTGTAAAAAATGTCCAAACCTCTGTCCTTCTGAAGACTTCCAGACATAAATAATATTAAAGTAATTAGTAGTTTCCTCTCAGTTTTTCCCCTTGGAATCTTTTATGTGGAGGCTGCAGTAGGTTTTAATTAGTGGCCAGGCTTTATTGGGTGGCATGTCAAATGTGAAAAAAGGATGTTGGAATGGCATGAGATTAAAAAGATTCAACAACACGTGCAAGGGAGATGGAAAACACTCCCTTTCTGGGAAAAAAAAAAGTGTACAACAAAATTTTGCACATTCATTCAAAGTTGAAAGGTTTCTTTTGTTAAGACTTGAAAATGAGTAAAGAACAGTTCTGTTCAAAGATGATGAAGATCTGGAATGATGGTGGAGGAATGGGTGAGTGATGGGGTCATGCAGATTGTCAGAGGTGGAAAAAAGAAGGCAGAAGTGAAGCCAAGAGAAGTGTGTATTAAGACAGTGGTTAGCTATTCATGCAGTATCAGAGCGGCCAGCAAGCCAGAGAGCTAAGGACCAGGGCCTGTAAACTCTTGAAAACCCACGCCCCAAACGAGGTGCCAAGCCACAAGAAGCATTTGCGTCAACTGGGAATAAAGAGAAAAAAGGGACGGGGCCCTTCTAATTATAGAGTCTGGAAACGGAAGCACAGGGCGATTAGGAGTTGAGGCGCTGCGGTCTGTTTATCTGGGAGCTTCCTCTCGCTCTCCCCCCATTCTCCACTCTCGTTCTTTCACTTTTGTTCCTCTCTCTGTTTTGGTCAGGCCCTGCCCACTCGATGGCTAGAGAGTCTGGCCCCTAGGTTTCTGACAGATGAGACTTGGCCGCTGCCTTCTGGCCACGGCCGGTGTTTCTCTTCTGCTGATGGTAGAGTCTGGGCTCCAAAAAAGTAACAGCTCAGAAAGGCTGGAGAGCTTTCTGAGTGCGAGTGCCCGAGGGCTGGGGCTTTTGTGGCCTTGTTGAAATACAGAGGCCCTCGCCGAGAGGCGTCAGTCGGTTAGCCCACGGGAGGGCCAAATTAAAAAGTAGCTGAGCGGCCCGGTGGGTGAAAAGAGAAGGTTTCGTACAGCGGCTGGCTGGAGCAGGGTTTGACACATCCTATTTATAACACCTTGTCCCATGGGTTACAGTGTTATTTATGATGTTTTAGTACCAAGATCGCTGGCACATGCTCTAAGACATGTACTAAACTGGAAGGGATGACTTCTAATTTGCCATGTGTGCAAGACATGCGTTCATATGGGACATGGGGGAAGTGATATAATCATTTCCATAAATATCTGCTTTTGCTTTCTTTTTTTCTCTTAAAATCTTTTTGCTGCGGGCTTTACTGTCCCATCTCTGACCATCCAAACAGAAAACATCTGCTCAATCCCATTAATAGTGGGAGGATGTTTCATTTACAAAGTGGTTGGGCTAGCTTTATTCTTGACAAAGGCGAATGGGATGGGAGGGTGAGCGGGTGAAAGCGAGAGACAGAGAGAGACACAGAGACAGAGAGAAAAACAAAAAAAACTGGAAAGAAGAGGGTGATTTCCCTACTTGGCAACATGGAAGGCCACAACAAAACTGGTCCACTTTTTAATTAACAACACTATGCTGAAAAGAAGCTTTGAAAATCAGGAAAATCTCAAAGTATAACCATGCGGAGGGCATAAAGCTTACAAGATGGAGACTCAGCTTTACTGTTACTATGATGCACAAGACTATCCATCATAAGAGAAGGCTTGTCTTAAGGGTCGGGAAGGGAAGGACTTTATGTGTGTCTGCATGTAATTGCACATACCATACCAGATATATACACCTCACAGCTATTAAAACCACTAAAGTGAAGGTGAACAATGCTGATCCTCTGCTGTGAAACCATGGGTCCTGGCAATGGGTTACTCTAGCATATGGACTGACAGTCTGGAGAAGTAGAAGAGTGTTTATGACTGAGAGGATGCTGGTTCAAATCCTCTGATTGGCATGTACTGGAAAAACTGGATTGAACCAGGGTTATTATAGTTAACGAAAATGAATGGGCCATTGAGCAAAGGCCTTAACCCTCCAGCTGCTACCCTGGACATTCTAGCTGCCCCCTGCTCTACATGTTGTGCTGTATGTGCCATGTACTACATGCATGAT
>VUQK01016220.1:0-15309 GCA_015106715.1 Bujurquina vittata
GCTCCTGAATTTCTTTGGATCTCGGCATGATGTGTAGCTTTCAAGGATCTTCTGGTGGACCTTACTGTGTCAGGCAGCTCCTATTGAAGTGATGTCTTGATTGGGAACAGGTGTGGAAATAATCAGGCCTGGGTGTGGCTAGGGAAATTGAACTCAGGTGTGACAAACCACAGTTATAGTATGTTTTAACAAGGGGGGAAATCACTTTTTCACACAGGGCCATGATGGTTTGGATTTTTTTCACCTTTACTAATAAACGCCTTCATTTACAACTTGCATTTTGTGTTTACTTGTGTTGTCCTTGACTATTGTTTAAATTGGTTTGATGTTCCAAAACACTTAAGTGTGACAAACATGCAAAAAAACAGGAAATGAGGAAGGGGGCAAACATTTTTTCACACCACTGTAAAAGCATCTTGGTATCAAAAGTCAGCCCCTTGTAACTTATATGATAAATGTCATTGCTTCCTTTCTCCTTTTTTGTGACCAACAAGCTTCCCGTGTGTTTTGTTTTTGTTGTTATTTTTATTCTCTTGATAAAAATTAACTGATTTTAACCAAACTAACCAGGAATATGATCCACAGGCCCTAAATCCTTCATGCAGTGTCTGAGCTCATACATAGATTTATTAGGGTTTTTTTAAGCATATAGACTGCAGTCTCAGCAGTAAATGCATTCACCCTGACATTCACCAAATAGTTTATAATACTGTTTAACGATACAATATAATGTATTTTAGATGGAAGGCAGTTACTCTGGTAACATGTTAAAGCCAATAAACTGTGAGAAGGCATGAGTGAGGACACATACTACAATCAGCGCATCCCAAAGCAGAGCGCAAACCCTACTTACGAGTCACTGTAGCCACCTTCACTGGCATTATCCCGCCGTGTCAGCTGTTTGTAGAAGAAGCTGCTAAAGATGTGGGAACGCTCGGCCATTGCAGCAGACGCATTCTGGAGGAGGTATCTGGTTTAAAAACAAACCCAAAAATGCTTTAAAATCTCTCTGCTTCAAAAACTCATACAGACTCACAATTGTTTTTTAATGCTTTTGTTTAAAAAAATAAGATTAAAGATAAAAAAATAGATTTTGTACTTGAGGTAAAAATCAATGATAACGTCATTAAGGTACTGTCCACTGTCGAGGCACTGCAAGTCCTCCATAGTAACAGTGATTCCTCCTTTCAGTGGTGGTGGAGGAAACTGGATCAACCTAATTAAGGAAGGAGGGGAGAAGAACGAGCTGTTAGTTGGATCATCAGAAGTTGTAGTTTTAGTACAACAGTTAAGGTAGTTTTTATTAAGGATGCACTGATCAGTCTTACAGTAAGTGCACACCTCATTTAATCATTTTGGTTTTGGACCCCAAATAAAAATGCAGTTTATATTCACGGAGTATTCCCTCTTCTTCTCTTGTCATCCTTAAAAATAACCCCAGTGAGTTCCACACAGTGTGTTACAGCCAACATTTTCATCATTTTGCCTCTGGACACTGCCACAGTGCATTTGAAATTAAGCAATTATGATGTGATCAAAGTGGAGACTTTTAAAATATATTCACAGAGTTTAATAAAAATATTATTTTAACTGAGGTTATTACAGCCATTTCTTTCATAGTACCATTTTTAAAGGCTCAAAATTAACCATAGAAATTATACTTTACAGACATCTGTCAGCCCCAAAAGCAGAGTTTCCTCCCCTGAGACGCTCTGACAGGCCTTTCCTGCAGCTGTGTTCAGCTGCTTGTTTGCGGGTCTCTCGGCTTGCGGTTTTGTTTTCAGTCAGTGAAAAATAAGCTCACTTGGGCTGAGATCAGTTGGCTTACTTGAGAACTTTTTTTTAAATTATTGGGCTGTTTTAGCTGCTTGTTTGGGGTCAATATCCTTTTTATGAAAGGTTATTCAGGTTTCTGTCTTTTGACTGCATCTAAGAAGTAAAGCATTATACAAAGAATTCATGCTGCTCCTTCTATCAGCAGTCACATCATCAATCAGCAGCAATGACCCGGTTCCGCTGGCAGCCCTACATATCTATGCCATCAGACTGTCTCTACTGTGTTTGACTGATGACGTGGTATGCTTCAGATCATGAGCCTTTCTCCTTTTGTTCTTCATACTAGTCTCTTCTCATCTTTCTGGTTTGCACTCCTCTGGAATTAATCTTTCCACAGAATCCTATTCTACAGCAGGACCAGATTCTTTTAGATGTTTCCTAACAAAGTCTAACCTGGTTGTTCTGTTCTATATCATTACTGGCTGTTTGCACCTTGTTGTAAATCCTCTGTACTTACTTTCACAAAGTCACCTTTTGATTGTAGACTTTGATGGTGTTACACCTACCTCTTTCCGAGTGTTCTTAACTTGGCTAATGTGCTGTGAAAGGATTTTCCTCACCTCCGTGAGAGCTCTGCAATCAACCACTTTAGTTGTTTTTTATGGTCCTTCAGGCCTTTTTGGTGTCACTTATATGACCAGGTAGCAGCTCACACTCGGGTCACGAATATGCACATCATTCAGCTGCCCAGTTAACCCCCTTGAATTAATAACTACACCTTTAATCACATCGCGTCTGCTGTATTTCAAATCCTCTGAGTTTATGCAAAGAAGCAGAAATTTCTAAATCTGTGCCACTGTCCAAATACTTAAGGATCTGGCTGTATAAACATTTTAAATGTACTTTAGTGCAAGACTGGCACTGTGCATGAGCAGATCTCAAACCTCCGATGCAGAATCTCATTGGCAGCTCAGTTTAGGCTACTTGCCTGCGAGCCAGACCCCGATGTTTATATTTAGTCCAGTTGGAGTCTGGTTTACACAGTGACACAGAGTAGGATCCTTTGGCTCTACGATGGCACACTGTGTACACAGGGGACGGTTCCTCTTTCTCCTTCTGTGGAGGGAAATGCAGATCACAGACCAGTGTGTGGGCTGGCAAGATAAATACCAACAAAGGAAAAAAAGGTTTCTTCTACCAATAGTGCTGCTTATTTTTTCCAGGCTTTCTTTGTGTTTGTTGGATTTTACATTTAGGGCATAAAACATTTATTAAAACCAAGGGGAATTATTCTTACTGAGCCCACAACTAGTAAACACTTACATCAGAGGGATGTTCAACCTCTTGTTCTTCCTCATCCACCTTTGATTTGAGCGAGGATGCCCCTGCGTCAGGCTCTAGCACAACCTCTGGATCCAACACTGACTCTTTCTCAACTGCGGTGGGGGTTTTGTTTTCTTCAAGTTCACCGTCCATGTTTTTCACACCCAGCATAGAGAGCAGGAAAGAGTCTAGTCCAGTTCTTCTAATCAGCTCAATGCTCTCATCCAGAGAAAGAACAGGAGACAGAATGTCTCCCAAACCATTAAATCTGTCTTTGCTACAGCTTAAATTGGTTTGTTCATTTGCCAAAGTCTTGAGACAGACAATGTCCAGGAGAGAGCTCAATAAAGCTCCCTCCATTCCCTCCAGAGGTTCTCTCAGAGACAGCAGGATGAAAGGGCTGGCCATCCCTATTAAAATAGAATACATATCATATTGCTGAATGTTTGGAAAAGACACAAATCTTTTAACATTTCTAAGATTATATGACTAAAAACACTGAAAGACTTATGTATGCTTGGAGCAGATTGTGAATCCAACAGTCTCACCAGTGTTTGCGGCTTCATCTTTTTTGGCAGATAGCAGGCATAGGTCCTGCTGTATCGCAGCTGCAGCAGTTTCTGACACGCAGAATAGCAGCACAGCAGCAGGGGTGGGCTCCTCATCACCCTTAAAGTGCAGCTGCTGTTCCTCCAGTTCCTGCTGCCCCCAAACACTGTACCTTCTCAGTTCCTTACACTCAAAGGTCAACTGCACCTTCAGCTCCTCACTGGTGTCTGAAAGATGTTTGAGTTATAACAGATTGTATTTAGTGTTAGCAGCACTGAAACATTTTAAAGTTAGTGGGACATATTGATTTATGCAAACCTAACCTGTGTTTGGTAAGTATCTTGTGTTCTTTTTGTAAAAACTCATGGATTAGTTTTCATTTTAGATTAGTACTGGGTGCCATATTGGATGTAACAACATGCACAATTTGGACTTTCAAATACTGTCATAAATAGGTGCTTTTGAATGTATTCTACTACCAACCATCACATTTACTGTGAACAATGTGACTAAAAGCACAGCACAGCACAGCACAGCACAGCACTAGGGTCTTAATCCATGTACATAAAGCAGCTAACTGAAATACACCGCAAAGCTGGGATAGGATATTTTGCAGGTTTATAAAACCAAAGGCACAAACACTGATCAGAAAAGCTGATGAAGAGAGCCGTAAAGAAAAGGACCATCAGGAAGAAGTACAGATAAAAACAACATTACCTTTCAATGGGATGCAGATTTTTTCTTCATCTATCTGTGAAGGGAGAGAAAACTGCATCAGACACTCACATTTGGACCATACTTAAAAGAAAAACATGTCTTTGTCTTTCATTAAAGTTACCGCAATGGCTCCATTCGCTTTCCCATGATAAATGCCACAGTGCAGGCTGGAGAAAGGCAGCTCCATGCAGGAATAATCTTCATCAAGACTGGGAGATGCAGTCAGTGAACGAGTTGGGTCTTCGACAACTAACTGTAACACCTCCACAACACACAGAAATGTTTATATGAAAAGTTTGAAGGAAACAGCGTAAAGAGGGCTGTGTGGTAGCACGATGAGGCAGACAGAGCAATACACAGTAAAGTCACAATAATGCAAATACAACAATGATAACTAGCTGCAAGGTTAAAAGGGCACCATGGACAGGCTTTAAATTGTTGCTTTGGCACCATCTGGTGGTGGATACATGAATGATACCACAGTTGACAGCAATTCTGCTGTCCATGTAAAATAGTTTATCAAGATATTTGTCTCAATAATATCTTGTTACAATGAGAAAGAAAGGGTGCTTAAGTTACAATGAAATGAATCTCACATGGAGTTTGCTCAGCCTTTTTATGGGCTTGTTTAAAATCAAACTGATCTGTGAAATGTGGAGTTGTGCTACAACCGTTATGCAAAAATATTAGCAGGCACTATCTTTGTGTACACACAAAAGAGATTCTCACCCACTGTATGCACTACCAAATTACTGAAAGCTGAATTCAGTGACTCTTTCTGGTAAATTCAAAGTCTGATGCAGGTATTTAATTTATCGACTATAAATCACTGTTAACTGCATTTGAAACTCTTGATCTTGTCCTTTATTTTCATTTTATAATGTCATGATCTTATTTTAGTGTCTTTTGTTAATGGCTGCAGAGTGAGATTAGTACATGTGACAGTGAAAATGATAAAGGAGAACTTGTTCTTTTCTTGTTAATATCTCCAGACATCCACGTGCATGGCTCCTCTGTCTTCCCGTCACTGGGTCAGATACAAGACTAAGTGGCTGCAGCACAAGCAAAGTATTGTCATTTAATTGGCAGGTGGTGAACTGAAACCCTGGGGTGAAGTAAAACCTTAGGCCCCCGGATCATGTCTGTAAAACACCCTTTGTGATGTCATGTTAATCTGGTCATTAACTCGGCTCAGTTTAGAGGCGTGCGGGACGTTGTTTTCTGAGCGACATAAAAAAACTGAGATCGCATATGAAAAGTGTTTCTGCTGGAGTGAACACAGTCTACCCACCTGCATGTCAGAATTGATTTTCTGTTTGGCCTCAGCTTCCTGTGAGGACTGTCCCTTTATTACGGTGTCTTCCACATCGACCAGTGTGCGGACTTGGCTGCAGCCCTGAGAAAAGTCTCCTCCCTCTTCATCGTCACTGGACAGCACAACTGAAATATAACCATTAAGACAGCATTAGGCCAGAGTGAACATCTTTGGAACTTTGAAATGGCTCCTCTCAAAGTTTAAACAAACTCCTGAGCACACATATGTCCCCCTTTGACACCACATAATGGATATGTAATGGGATTTAAAGCCACAGTGAGGACAGTAGTAATCCGAGAAAGGCACGTGGGTAAGCTAAAAAGTGAAAAGACTGTAGCTACTAATTGTGTTTTCACGTGCTCCCAGATGGCCCCTTTTCTGGAGCAGGAAGTCGTTCTTATGTCTTCAGAGTGTTCATGTGCCTTGAACATGATTATAGAAAGAACATGGGTGCTACAGAGAAGCTGTATTTCAATGTTTAAGATATTAAAACATCATCTTGATAATCTGATACTTGTTAACAGCGGTACTGGTAACTTTTCTAACTAATTTTGGGGTATGCAGAAAACAAGTATCAATAGAGCTGGTTTGGACATCTGACCAGAATGCCTCCTGGACACCTCCTAGTAGGGATGGGTGCTAAAACCTGGTACTGAATGGTCCCCAGGAATAAATTATTAAAAACCTTGGTATCAATAAGCTCAAGTGCTATCAGTGCTGCGTTCAGTAGTGGAGAAATCAAGAAAATATATGCATTTATTACTACATAAAAATTATTTTTCACATTTTATCTGACCACCTCTGTTACTGCTTAAGACATTAGTCTCTGATGCATTTTTGCTCATCTCTATTCAGAGCAGAGCTCTCTCTGTGTCACTCTCAGAGCATTCATGAAGGATGAGGTACAAAATGTCATCTGAACTATTGCTCCCAATTCCCAATCCCAAGTTCCTAATTTCAGATTCAGAACATTGTGATTTGGAGGCTTCAGTCAACTTAACATTACAGCACAATAAATGTTGTCAAAAAAGTCCTTAATGGTGGATGGATTGGATACAGTATTTATGGACTTCACTTGTACGCAATGGTTTACTGAATAACTCATCATCTTTTTTTATATATATATATATATTTTGAGCATTCTGGACAAAATCTGAGAAAATCAAGCACAATCTGATATGTTTCTTCTCCAAAAAGCACAAGATATAAGAACGGTATTAAAATAAGCAGTACCCCCCGGGGGTTTGGGGGGGGGGGGTAGTATCATTAAAACCTTATCAATACCCGTCCCTGCCTCATAGGTAAATTGTCTGCAGTATGGCAGACCCAGGACACACAATATTATGTCTCTCAGCTGGCTTGGTAATGCCTCAGTATCCCCCAGAAGAGCTGGAGAAAGGGTGTGCTAGTTATCTATTCTCATATCAGCCTCAAAAATCCAGCATCAATCCATCTCTCCATTTAGAATGAAGTTTTCTGACTGACTAGAAGTCCTGATGCATAAGGCTTAGGAATATTTTGATCACCTTTATTTCAAAGTGAACCACTCTCAGAATGAGGAGGCAGCTGCAGTGGGAGTTTTGTTTAAGTGCTGATATAAGGCTGACACACACAAAGACAGCAGGGTGGGATTTCATTTGCTTTCTCAGACGAGTAGACTGAAGCTACACGTGTGTTGGTGTACTCACTGGGCTCAGAGGGGCTCAGCTGATTCCCGTTGTCCTGTGTGGATGATAAGCTTTGTCTTGGGCTGCCAACAAAGTCTCCAGCTTCCAAATCAGGGCTGATGACTGGCACGAGAACTTCCGTTTCATTGTCTTCACCCACCGTGAACTGTACAATGCAACGGTCCAAGTCGTCCAAATCGCCATCCTCTCTACTGTCCGCGTGACAAACATGTGCAGAGGCTGCTCCTCCGTCTCTTCCGTTTTCTCCTGTGAGGCGAAGAACGCTCTCGCGGTGGCGTTTAGGGCTTCCTGTTCCATTGCACTGGGACGCTGAATCCTTTCTTTTCCTCTTCTGTCAGAAAACATTGGTTATTTTTAATGTATACTCAACACAACATAGACTGAAACAGGACTGAATGGAGCACCACTGACAAAAAGAGTAACACAAATACTCCCCCCATTCAACTGGGCAAAGTTTCAATAAACAATAATGCCAAAGCAAAAAAATATAATCTGTACAAATATTTGTACAGATAGTACTCATGATTTGACCTTTAACACAGCACATAATTTAAATACAGATTATTAATTACATGTGTCTAGGTCATTCAGTGTGCAGCATCCTGACATATACTGATAAGTAAAATGTGTCCTGTCACTTTCCCTCCTCTTGAGTATTTTTAATCTTAAGAGATTGTTAAGATCTATTAAATGTTCCTTATATCACTGAATGCTTTGAATTTAAAGAGAATGTGAACTTCTCTCTCACCCTAACCTGTCCAACTGTGAGTGCGTACGGCATTTTCTTTCGGTTGCCAACACATTTTTGCCTTGTCGCCTGCCAATTCTTGCTCACCGAGTCTGCACTTTGTTAGGATGTCTCTGCTATTTATCGCTGACTTTAGGGAGAGGACTTGCCCATTCGTGAGCTCATTTTTATGGCAAGAAAACATGCTAATCAACTCTTTTAATTAATTTTTCCCCTCAGCATTTCAGATGGCTTTTTTGTCTGTTTTAATTCAGTTTGCTCTGACTGGTGTTTGGGAAACATTTTAGAACCAATTTTTAAACAAAGGCATCACAGATTGACAGATATAATTATGGACTATTTGCTAGCTGGGTGTGCTGTGGTCCAGTAAAATAAACACTGTGGTTTGCATGGAAAAGCAAAGGTTTATTCAAAGCACAGGACTGACATGAAAAGTTGCCACCTTTGTGCATAATGTGGTGCACATCTGTTCACCTCTCACCAGGAGTTTTTTAGGTTTGATCAAAGTTCAATGCACTTGGTAACATTTTGAAGTTTAAAAGTCGTACCCACCAAAATAGGATGCACATCTTTTTCTGAATCAGTCCACCTTTCCTTGATGCTGCTATCACAGGATGCTATATCCTCAGCAGGCTCCCAGCTCAAAGACAACCCACAGTCTGTATGAGACAAACAACATATAAGGCTAAAATAAACACAGACACCACTGAAAACCTATGATTGGAATTTCAGGTCCACTAAGTATGAAATTTTTTTTAAAAACAAATGACTAAACATACAATAAGTAAATACAGTAACATCTGAAAAGATCGGCTGTGGATATAAGGGTGATGCCATGAATCCAATTTATTCACAGTGGAATCCAACACTGTCACTGTGACAACAAATTCAGTCTTCAGAGCAGCATTAGACCAACAACTGTATCTACTCTTCATGTTTACCCACCTACAACTTCAGCAAATTTGTCATCTTCTGTGTTGTTGTTGCTTATTATCACCTCCTCAATATCTTTGCCTTCTTCTTTGTCCATTTTATCGTCAGCATTTGGCAGTCTTCTCCTGAGACTTAACCTGTGGAGATGAAGAGGAAAAAATGAAGTCATTTAAATGTCTGTAACCAAAACCGCAGATGAAGATTCAGGTCTGTGTAAAAATTATTATTCTGGTTTTAGTGTGATGAGAAAAAAAGGAGGTGTGTTTTCCACTTAAAATGAACGTTTCTGACTCCTCAATCACAGTCAGGTGCCTAAAGGTGAGTCTCTATCACTGCAGATTGAGCTGTTGACAGCTGTTGGCCAGGAACACTTAAGATTCCCAGATGACAGCAGAGGAAAGAAACTAAGAGAAACTAGACAACAATAAATGACTGGAACATGCAACCGATTTCCACACTGTACTGAACTCAAAGGCACATCAATTAGATAAATGAAGTATTTTACTTTTCTCCTCCTTGGCCTTATTGAGTTGGCAGGTGTAGCTCGGGTATAGTCAGGTTTTCTGTTCGTTTATGATATAGATGAGAAACAGATTGCTTCATCTAACAAATAATCATTCAGATTATTCCTTTAATAATTTCCTACCTTTGGGAGGTTTGAGGGGGGGTCCTCGGGTCTCGCTTGGGTGTCACGCTCTTGCTTCTATTGTTCCCGGCCTCCTTCTGATTGGATCTAGTGTCTCTGCAGGACGGAGGTTCCACTCTGCATCGACTGCTCTCCCTATTTAGCGTTTGTCCTTTGTTGTTCACGCTGTGAGTCTTTCGTATCCTTTCCATATACTCCTTACCGCACTCTGTCTTGAGGACATCTGTTAGGATCAGGAGAGGCTTCCTCCTGAAGGACAAAACAGTGGAACGCTCATTCACAGCCTTCCGCGAGTAGCGTCTTCTCTGCATTTTGTGCCCACCAAGGTATTCTGACTTAAAGCTCATTTAGCTCTGCACATGAGACTTTGTGTGCACCAGCTGATCAACAGGGTGGGGTCAGCTGGTGGAGATAAGCCACATGTGCAGAAATGATAAGCTCGGCTTTGAGTTACGATGTTTTGCAATGTTTCCTTTAAAACAGCACACACAGACAAGTGACATACATATGAAAATATAGGCTATAATCGGTTGGTTCACACGGGTATATGAACGGGTGTATATTAAGCCTTAATTTACAAACTTCCTTTATCCTACTTCTGCCATATTTGTTGCTCCTGCTATCAGGAGACGGGTCTACCACCCATTGCACAGCAGAGAAATGCTATGTTAATCTAATTATGTGGAAACTCTGCAGTAACGCTGGTTTTATTTTTGTTGTCTTGAAGTAACAAAGTTCAGATTCAGACAGATCTTGAGAGAATGGTGAACTTTTTCATTAAGTGTAAGCGCCTCATCTTATGGATGTTAATAAATAAATTATAGAGAGAATATACCTGCACTCTACTAAAGTACATATTTGTGAGTTTTAAATCATGAGCAGACATTTTAGAGCGTTGTCAACAGTCTTAAAAAGTCCATGTATCAGATTTCCTCCTTACCTGGCCATTTCCAGTGTTATCATGGCCGCGTGGCTGGGCTCAATTTTCGTGGATCCATTTTTATGTGGTGGCTTCCGGTGTCTGAATTTGCAATCTGCAAATGCAGTCCAAGAAACCTTTCAAAGGGGAAAGAGACACTGTTAGTTATGAGAATAAACCCAAATAGCCATGTTAGCCATAAGATATTGTTGTACCTGTCTTTCTAATTTCCCACACTCTGATGAAAGACATGGCATGGGGATTCTGAGTGGATTTTCCATCTAAAATTAATATGGTGATCAGTTACCATGCATGAATAAAATGTATGACGCAATAATGAAAAGCTTAAAAGCGCTTCCACAGAAGTGAAAATACAGCAAATGAAAATATGCAAAGCTTGTTCATGCAGCGAGCAGCGTGGTGTATCAGCTGTCGAACCAACTGCTACTAAATTACAGAACTTTATATAAAATGGCCAGAAATACAATTAGCTCCCAGACCCACAAACTAAATATAACTGGGCACCCATTATTCTCAGTTAAAAAAGACCAGCTTTGTACACTTTCAGATGTTCAGTAGAAAGTATCTGCTGCTTCTCTTTTAACCTAAATCTATGGTGTTGTTAGAGAATTGGCATTATAGCATTTTAACTAGTGTTATTTTCCTGTTTTCTGACATTTTATAAACCTAGCAAGGAATATGTTCACTGCAGACGTAATCAGCAGCTACGGAGGAGTCAAAATAGCTTTGCTACAATCCTTGTAATAACTTTTGAGCTTTGATTACACAAAGAAATGCACTGATTACAGCTGCCTCTCCTCAAGCAGTCAGATCTCCAACCATTACTTGGGGAAAAGTGCACTCACTGATGATCAGAATCATGGGAGCAAACCTGTGAGAATGTAAAACAATCCCAATTTGCAATGTGCTTGTGATCAGCACTATTGATTATTTTAGTAATCGGGTATTCTATAGACTGTTTCATCGATTAATTGAGTAATCAGGTAAGAAATACTTTTTTCCTATTAATGAGCAACAATAAATATTCAAATGAGAGAAAAAAATGGTCTTTTAAAATGAACTACTCATTGGCTTCCATTTTAGAAATTGCAACTGGAGTAATAGTTTCACTGCGTATTTAAAACAAAAACAAAAAACCCTGTCAGTGTATTTACGTCCCATATTAAAAAAACATTTTCTTAAATGTAGAAATACATAAATAATGACTAATAGAGTAATGTCAAAATAAGGTAAATGTGCAACCTGAACTAAGGCATAAAATAAAATAAGTCTTTACTCTGTGCTCTTGGAAGACTTTCTTACATCAGTACAGTTCTGACAGTGTTGTTTCTCCTACATGAGGTCAATTTGGTGTGTGTTCATGTGTATGTGTTTTTGTGTGTGTGTGTGTGTGTGTTTGTGTGCATCTGTGTGTGTGTGTGTCTGTTGGGGGGGGGGGTGCTAGTGAATATGTGTGGTTTTCAGCCTTTAAGAGAGCATGTGGTGGCTGCAATGAAGAAAAGTGAGCATTCTCAGTACTGAGGTTTCTCCTTTGATGCTTTGATGCAACATTTCCTGCTGCAGAAAACAGACGTTAAAAATTAATGTCAATAATAATTCAACGTCCAATCCAACAGCCTCAGGTAAATGGCTGAGTTTTACTGTGAAAAAAGGAGGGATTTTTTTTCCAAGTATTAAAACAATTTATATAATAATCTACTATTTTATATAATTTATGGCTTTTGTGCATTTTTTATTCTAATTTCTGCAGCTTTACTGCAGATTTTCAACTGTGTAAAATTAATGGCAGTGGATGGGAGCAGCTGCAAAGTTCAGCTTTCTTCACACTGGCGCTGGTCGTTCAGGTAGTTTGTTCAGACTTAATTTTGTAATATTTTTTATTATTGCTCCTATATACGCTTCTATTCCAGGTCTATTTTTAGCCACAATGTGGGTGAAACGCTCGCGTTTACATGGTGACAACTAAGCGCTACAAAGGTTAAATGAAGCATTGAAGCAAAAATTACCATTAAGAACTTTTTATAATTCAGTTATTCGAGTTACTCGATGAATCATTGTTAGCACAACGTATGAAGGTAGCAATGAAATTAAATTAATGGCACACACTCACAATGCAATATGAATGAAATGGAAAGTGGATATTTCAAAAACATAGTTAATACTTATACCAAGTTGTCCTTGTCAACAGTAAATGGAATAGTTAAGGCTCTCCTTTGCTCCATCATGGTTCACAGTTGGGTAAGGCACAGCAACAAGACTGCAAGAAGCATATAAACAGAATCATATGAAAACAAAACAATTCCTAAAAACAGGAAATACTTGCTGAAATACAATTTTTTATTTTCAATTAGGCATGGGACCAATATACACACACACACCACACAGTTGCTGCAGATTCCTCAACAGCACATCCGTGATGCAAATCTCCTGCTCCACCACATCCCACAGGTGCTCTACTGGATTGAGATCTGGTGACTGCGGAGGTCATTTGAGTACAGTGAACTCACAGTCATGTTCAAGAAACCAGTCTGAGGTGATTTAAGCCTTGTGATGTGTTGCGATAGCCTGCTGGAAGCAGCCATAAGACGATGCAGTGTGGTCATAAAGGGATGGATGTGGCTGTTGTGTTTAAACGATAGTTATTTGATGCTAAGTGGCCTTAAGTCTGATTCTATAATCAGAATCTTACAGCAGAAATAGAGACCAATCAGACCCAGTAACACTCTTCCAATCTTCTAATGTCCAATTTTGGTGAGCCTGCACAGACAGCACCCTCAGTTTCCTGTTCTTAACTGCCACTTCGCTGTGGTCTTCTGCTGCATTTTTCTTCCCTATTCTTATGCTCAGTTTGAAACTCAGCAGGTTAAATCGACCTTGTCTACCTCCCTAAATGAACTGAGATGCTGTCATATTATTGCCTGATTAAATATTTGCTTCAAAAAGCAGTTGAACAGGCGTACCTAATGAAGTGCCATGATACATCATGTATCTTAAATAAATGTCTCACAAAGTGTGAGGAGCTGCAGAGTATTACAGATGCATTGGGCAGATACTATATTCTCCACGTTATTATTGTGGTATCACAAGTGTTTTCAACCCCTGGAAAAAGTTAATCAACCCACTCCAAACAGACAACTATATTAAATGCTGCAGTAAGATATTAGCACATGGCAGATCACAACAGTTGTTGTCAAAGATGATCAAAAGAAAATGTACTTCCTATCTGCTATAACACACATGCATTTCCTATTTTGCATCGATAGATGTTATAAAAATTCTCATTATTTATGTGGACTCTGATACGTCTAAATGATACAAGCAGAAATGTATATAAAATGTATATAAAAAGATTTGTGAGCCTAACCCTTACGACCTGCAGCGAACAAGAAAGGACCCACTCTTTTGTTATTGAAGCTGATGTTTGAGCTGCACAGACAGCACTGCTCCTGTTTCAAAACAGCCCACCTTTATCATGCTTGTAACACAGCGCAGTGCAGCCCTGCAAGCCACCGTGCTGGCCACGTGTTTAATATTTACGTTTATTTTCTCTGCCTAAACGCAAAAGAAAGTCAAAATGTGATTAGCGCTCGGCTCCAGCTAGCAGCGTTAATGCTGTGCTTTGCCCATGCTAGAAACACGTAGGAGAACTAAAGCTTACCCCAGGCCACGGCCGCTTGCAACAGTAACGCACAATATCAAGAAACTGGAGTCAGAGCTACTTCTCCACGGAAATTTTCACCCGCTCCTTGCAAACACAGCAGGCACACATTTTCCAGAGTCCGAATGTGTACTCTACAGGCGTTCCAGTATTCCGTAGGAACATCCGGTGAAACCCGGAAGTGCATCCAGAAAAACAAAGCACGAATAGTGGTTTATTCCTGGGGACCTCCTTAATTAGTAACCAGGTATAATATATTAGGAATATTCAATTGATTCACAAGTGTAATTATATTATATTTAATGGCCAATAAACAGCAATTCTGAAAAATTTGCAGAGCAAACATTAATCTATCAATAAATATATATTTTAAAATAAATTGCTTCAGAATTTACTTTTTAAGCTTTTTTTCACTCTTTTCCTATTAGCTGTGGGACTTATACTCACTTAGATTTTCTGCTTCTCTATTTTAGGAGAATGTGTGTAAAGCAAAACAAAAATGTTCCAGTCACAGTTGAGGGGTTATATTCACATTTTTATACATTGTCAAGGGCTCAAATGCCATTGGACAATTCACTCAAGTCCTATTTAATGGACAGGTATGGGATACCTCTTCATTATTTCCTCATAGACTAAGCATGTAAAAAGTCTAGAGTTGATTCAAGATGTGGCATTTACACTTGGCAGCTGTTTTTGTGAACCCACAATGTGTGGTCAAAGGAGATCTCAGTACAAATAAGTCATTTAGCTGAAAAACAATACAAATCCTTCAGAGATTTAACATCAGAAATATTAGGGCATTGGGACTGGATAAGTCAAGAGCTTTAGTACAAAGAAAACCTGGGGATTTTTTTAAGTAATGAAGTACAATATCAAGCACCCAGTCAGTCACTTAATCTCAACTCAGGTGAGGGGGATTTTCCTCAGTGAAGACAACTTATGAACAAATAAACAACTGAAGAGTGTTGTAGTAAAGGACTGGGTAACAATAAATATAAAGAAACGTATCTTTGCCA
>VUQK01016220.1:15329-26848 GCA_015106715.1 Bujurquina vittata
TTGCCATGGCAAAGACTTCAGGAATGTCTCCAAAGGATTTTTGACAATGTAGTGTGGGCAGTTTTTTTAGGATTTGGTTAGCTTATATCTCCCACTATATACATTTGCCGTTGCAATGCCTGTAATCAGGAATTGCAAGACATGCAAAGACAATGCAGTGAGTGATTCCCAGCCATGATTCAAAACAGGAATCCTCCAATAAAGTTATCATGGAGTCCTCCCACAACATGCTGTCTACATGTGGCATATGACCAAATATCCAATGAGGGTCTCATCGGCTACAATTTTTACCCATCGACTAGACTGAATGTAACGATATACACTCACCAGCCACTTTGTTAGGTACACCTGTTCACCTGCCGGTTGACATCTAATCAGTCATGTAGACATGGTCAAGATGGCCTGTTGAAGTTAAAACTGAGCAGAAGAATGGGTAAGAAAGGTGACTTTGAACATAGCTTGGTGGTTGTAGTTCATAAATTGATTTTCCCACATAAAGTTCCCAGGGTTTACAGAAAATGGTTAAAAAAAGAGAAAAAATATCCAGTGAGTGGCAGTTCACTGAGAGAAACTACTTTGTCATAGAAGAGGTCAAAGGAGAATGGCTGGACCACAAGAACAGGAAACTCAGGCTACAGTTCACACAGGCTCCACAAAGCTGGACAATGGAAGAGTGGGAAAATGTTGCCTGGTCTGATGACTCCCGAATCTTCAGAGACATTTGGATCTTAAGGTCAGAATTTGGTCCAAACAACTTGAACACATGGAGCCTTCCTGCCTTCAGGCCGTTCTTGGTAGTGTAATGTGTTTGGATATTTTCCTGATACACTCTGGGCTCCTCAGTACTAACTGAACATTGTTTATTTTTGAGTATTGTTGTCTGTCTTCACTTTATGACTACAGTGTAACAATCTTCTGATGGCTGCTTCCAGCAAGATAATGTTCTCACAAACCTAAAATCATCTCAACCCAGTTTCTTGAACATGTCAATGAGCTCACTGTACTCAGATGGCCTCCAGTCACCAGATCTCAATCCAATAGAGCACCTTTGGGATGTGGTAGAGCGGAGGTTTCTCATCATGGACGTGCAGTTGGCAAATCTGCAGCAGCTGTGTGATTCGATCATGTCAGTGTGGACCAAAATCTCTGAGAAGTGTTTCCAGCACCTTGTTGAATCTGTGCCATGAAGAATTAAGGAAATTTTGAGGACAAAACAAGGTCCAGCATGGTACAATCTGATGATGTGGCTGGTGGGTGTATACACAATGATGAGTAAAGAAATTAAAACAGCTTAAAACTGCCTAAACTTGTGTAGGTCCACCAAAAGCACTCTGACTCATCCAGGTCCTGTGGTGTCTAACACTGGCAGTAGAGTCTTATTTTAGGGAATCTCAAATATTCTTTATTAGATTGTGATCTGGAAATACTGGCTCAAATAATTCTCGAGCAATTTTTGCACAGGTTTTAGCTTTTGGGAATTACATTACTTATTAAAGTCATTCCTTTTTCCGGACTTTTTTTTTACACTGTATTTACATGGATCAATAAACATACCAATTAACAATCATTTGCCAGTTATTATCTCTCATGTTAGATCAGCAATAATACAGCTGTAAGGTTTATAACACATTCAGAGTATATAGTGTTAAAATATCATGCCAAATATTTAAAAGATGTTTTGTCATGATACACAAGGCTTCATTCTACTGATTAAACTCGGCCTGATGCGCTTATTAGGGGTGTCCTGAGTTCAGATTTCCACGTACTATTGTTGTAAAAAGAAATCACAAAGCGAAATTTACTGTGAAAGCAAACCCTCAAATGGAGGTGTTAAAAGAATCTGTAACATAACTACAAAAACACATACGTACGATATTTCATTTTCAAGTATCACCGTTATTATCAATGAGTTTTTATTGCAACACTCTTAATCTTTATATAATCATATCATCAGTATAAAATATAACCACAAGAGCATTTTTAGAATTTATTGGTGTAACAGCAGAAACATCAGGCCGGCTCGGCCCCTGGAGAGAGGTTGGTGAGCCGGCCTTCAAACACTGCAGCACATAAACTTTAGATTTTCCTTACAGAGAACTCGTTGACTTACCACTCACTCAGTAGAATAAACATTTGGCCTAGAACACCAAAATTTTTTTAAAAAAGGTTACAGATCGTGTTATTAGCTGCATTTTTTTTAATGCAGTGATAAGTCAAAATGTCTGTAAAATGATTTGGCCACTTGATACAACAGCAGAAATTATATATACCGTATGTCATAATTGTTTTTTCCATTGATTTGTCCACAAACTTGTCCTGCATAATCTTTAACGTCAGGAGCCACATTTCTGCACGACTGTCTCTGAAGATGTTCCCGGCACTTCTGCTTCTAAGACGCCTTCGTCAGATCCCGGGCTCAGTGCAGCAGTTGAGGATTTTCCTCTCAACTCCTGCCCCGCTCTCCTTTCAGCTAAGATGAGAAGAGATACACGTGGGAGTCAGTGATATTTACAGCGTAATGCTCCTCCATGATCTACGCGTACACTCTAACCTCGTGCTTCATGATGTAATGGCTTAACAACAATATCTGTGCCGTTTACTGGTGAAAAGAAATGTTAAAGTGTATGACAAAACAAATGACTCATTATAATGAAAAATAATAACCAGAAGCACAGTTCCGTTAACATTTGACAAAAGTCAGAAGTTCTCCAAAGACTAAAAAGCAGAATGTTCTGCAAAAGAAAAAAAAAACACTTAAGAAAAGTCATTTTTAGTCACTTTTAATTTTTTCCTGCTTGCAGTTTCTTTGCATTAGATGGTTATTGTCTTACCAATAGCACTACATGGTGTTAGGATGGGCTTCTCCAGTCGCTCTCCTTCAGCGATGGAAGCCCGGATCCTCCTAACCACATAGATGCTAGCTGCCATGGCAAGCAAAAATACAACATGCAACATTATGAGCACAATAATACACACATGTGAAGCCTTGAAAAGCCTTTTTCTTAAAAAGATGTTGCCACATAAAGAGGTTGTCTTTAATTACATACAGTTTCAGAGTTTTTGATGTATCAAAGTATAACTTTATTGTTGCGGATGATTAAGATGGGGCTCATTTAAACAATTCGGCATAATGTGGTACCTTAATCAATTATAATAAAGTATCCAAGTAAGATAATATAATGAAATAAATGGAATGGAAGCATAGATTATGAAAAATGAAGCCATTTACGCAAAATACAAGCGTGTTGGGTTTGTACAGTAGTAACTCCACCTCTATGCCAGTGAGATCACATATATAGATAGATGTAAACACCACGGGCGTGGTCGCACAACGTTTTATTACACAAAAAAGGATTTCAGAAAAATGTCCTACCTTTTATTAGCAGTCACACCATCGTTTTTGTGTCACTTTGTCCGTAACAAGTACACACGTACACAGAGTTTCCCTTGTCCTCTAATATTAATACGCGAATGGTTACAAAAGCGCACAACCTATTACATATGGCTTACAATGCCGGAGGCGGGGCTTAAAGAAAACCTGCATTCTGATTGGCTGAGCTATTGCGTAACCTGAACATGTGATGAAGAATATTTGCATTGACGAGCAATACCTGTGAGGTGATGATATAATAATGGTCCCACAGGTTTACGGTAAATGTAACGCTCACAGAATACCTGGTGGACTTGTTGACTAAGCACTTCCTTTAAAATGCGTGCTAAGAAAACAATAATAATCTTTATTTAAATAGCACCTTTCAAAATTAAGGTTACAAAGTGCTTTGACAGAAGTGCAAATTTGGAAATCTCAAAGGGTAGGCAGGCATTGAAGCTGCACATGTACTGCACAAAGAATTAAATACAAATGAATTACTGGTGACATTACACGTAATAGAATCACTTAAAAGCAAGTCTACTGAAGAGTTTAAAGAAGTGATTTAAAACAAGTCACTGATTCTAGCTGATTTCATCAAGTAGATTATTCCAAAGTTGAGGAGCCTCGATGGCTAAAACTCGGTCAACTTCAGGATTAAATCTCAGTTTTATAACAGCCAGAAGGACTCCCAGTGAGGATTTTAGGCTGTGAGCAAGTTACCATTGAATAAGTAATTCAATGTAGGATGTAAACTCTATAATAAAACGTGCAGGGAGCCAGTAGAAAGAAGCAAGGATAGGTGTCTCATGATGCTGTCTGCTAAAACAAGTGAGAAGCCTTGCTGCTGAATCCTGAACCAGGTAGAGGCAAAAGCATACAAAGAACACACAGATACAGTTTAATCATCGTGGAGTAGATATAGCCTTACACAAGCTTCAAAATTGGAATCAGCGTACGTTAAGGCAGAATGAACACAAATCAGGGTGATCCATTTAATAATTTATTGTCATTTGTGTGTTGCAATTTACAGAACTTATTTTCCCATCCTAACAACCAACATTTAAATCAAGTATTTATGTATTCCAACACATCACGGTAATCTGGAGCAGAAGCACGCTGAAGACTATTTGATATCTTTTTACAAGAGCACAGCAGTTTCTCTTACAGTTGCAATTGTATATTCAATATATACACATACATTTTTATTTAACTTAAAAGTTTCCCACACAGAGAACAGCACAACAACTTCACAGAGAAACCAGATAAATTTCATTCTTTCATATTACAATATTATTTTCATAACAAAAAAAACAACTTCAATCACCAAGGAAAACAAAGGAGACACAGCTAGTGAGGAGATACATTTATAAGGAATGCTGTGAATTTGTAGAGAGGAAGTCTCAGTTTGTTCACTGAAGACGCAAAGAATTATACCGCTGTAGATAAACTTCAGAACCGCTAACTAAATGTTAATATTTTTGTACGTTTTCATGCCAGAGTTGTAAACAAAGAAGTGATCTGGTATTACACTCTTCCTCCCATCAGACTGACACAGTTTTGTTTTGTTTTCACTAAAGGCGAACTCACACAGAACACAAACATTCACTTAGAGGGGGCTCTGAGGGGACAGCAGGAGTGGCGACAGGCAGGACTTAATCCATCCTGATCTTCTGATTGGTCATCCTGTAGATGATGCTGTCGTAGCCCGGGTCCATGTTCCACAGGTTGTAAGCGATGGCAATGACAGCGAGGGCCAGCGCGATCATGAGCCACAGAACGATGTTGAAGACCACGGCATACTCAAAGTTGTACTTGTAGGCCAGGTTGTAAGGGCTGCCCGGGTTACTCTGAAAAATGTTTAAAGTAGGCAACACATTTAACCAGCTACATGCACTCAGTTATGAGGGTATTTGGAACACCAAATTTAAAAACAAAGATTGTTTAAATTGTCTTACTAACAAGTGTCACTGAAGACAGGTCAAAACAGACTCACTTGTATAACTCGTCATGAATGCACAGAATCAAACACGGCTCTAAAAGCAAACTAAACATACACAGGCCTGTTTTTCTCTGCTACCAGACCCTGACCCTTAAAATTATGTGCGTCACAGACGATGTGCATGAAATATAATTCATCACGGTCCACTAGCTCTCTCCTTTCTGTGCGTGCATCGAAAAAATATCTGGTGCTTGCACCCAGCCCTGCGGTTGCACCTCTCTGCTAAACATATATGTTTAAATAATCATCGAGAGAATCGCTATTATTGTCTTTATGTTGGTACTAAACAAAAAATTAGAAAGCAAACAATAGGTCGACTCTGACTTACAATCTGTCTGGATTCCAGAATTGAACGAGACTTTCTGGTCAAAGGAGCTTCAAAGGCCTTCACCGTAACCACCTCCACGACAGAGCTGTTGCCATACAGACCATACACATCCTGTCCAAACTGAAATTAAAACACACAAACACACACACAGTTAAAATCTCGTTAAACTGTTGGCTGAAGAGGTGCGTCGATTCTTCATCTTCATCATCTTCTTGATCTTCTCCTTACCTTCTGAAGGACTGAAGCGAGGAGAGCCTTGGCATCACGATACTGAGGAGAGTCTGGACCATAGAGTCGGCTCAGCTCCTCCAAGCCAGACAGCTCCAACGAGTACAGGTCAGGGGAGTGGTCCTTAGCCAAATGTCTGTGTCTCTGCAGCTACAGGAGGGAAAGAAGATATCTGAGTCAAACTCAACACTTTTTCCCCCTAGTGGAAAGAACTGTTTCAGGTAAGATGAACAGCTTACCAGAGCTGTGATATCATACAGCACTTGGACTTCAGACAGGAAGAGCAAATCAGCCTAAGAAACAAAAGAGTAAAAGTAAAGAAAGGTTTAAGAATGCATTTTGGTTAAGTAGGGATTTCGCTCCCTAAACGTAACATAAAAAGCCATTTAGCTAAAGGTGGGTAAAGACTGACCTCTGAATTTCTGCTGAGGGAGTTGAGGGGCAGAGAAGACAGCACAGAGCCATCCTGGGAGAGACGGGCACGGATCTGCTGCAACGTGACTGGTAAGTCTTCAAACACAGCATTGGCCTTGCCGAGCATGTAGAGCCGCTGAGAGAATTCAAAGACAGGTTAAACAAAATAACAAAGAGCATCTTGTGAGTGATGTCCCAGATGATTAGTATGTCAGTAGACTTTGATTACCTCCTCACTGGGGGCCAGCTGCAGCACTACAGGAGTGTCCTCAGCAAACAAAGAGTGCACAGTCTCTGCAACACTATCCAGGGTGAAGGGAACGGGCTGCAGGAAAGAAGATAGCACCCTCACATACTAATCTGCACTTCTATTTATACCAAGATAAAGAGGTGATGTACAAAAACAGCCATACTCACGTTCTCTAGGGGGTATGAGGCCACACTTTGAGGCAGAGCCAGGCTATCCACTCCTCTCACCACCACAAGAACGTTGGCCCGGGGCCGCTGGAACAACGGACCAGCCTGAAGGCCTGGCCACGACAGATCCTGTATAGCCATAGTAGGGATTAAACAGGCATAAGTATGAGCTTAGCCTTCTTCTATATTCCTAATGAAACTGCAGAGCATTATTAATCACCTCTTGAACAGAGAAGCCCATGGTTAAAGCCACCAGGTCAGGGATCCTCTCTCCAGACACAGGCCAGTCGCCTTTCTGGAAGGACACAAACTCTGGAGCCTGCAGCACAGTGAAGCTGTCTGCATGGACACCTGAGGGGGGAAAGGGGGGACAACAGGACTGTAAATCCAAGTGGGAAAGAATCTTTTTAAATCAAAGAAAACAAACAAACAAAAAAGAAAGATTTCCTGCAATTTTATTGCCTATAAATATCTGCTTCTTTTTGAGCCCGAATCGCTACCAAACTTTACTTTTGTTACCTGATTGCAAAATTTTGTATTTTAAAACATGTCCACTATTTTGCAATCACAAATTCACATAAAAGAAACAAAAAGAAAAGAAACGCATGGCGCATGTACAACTTCTTGATAAGAATGCCACCCACATTACTTTGTCTCTGATCGATATAAAAATTACATTACAATGAACTCAGATTCTGTCTGGAAACCCCTTTTACTCCTCAGCCAAGAATAAAGACATGATTCTGTACCATATACTGAACACCGACTCACTGAAGACAATTAAATTAATTAAATATTCACCATCTAGCACAGACCTTAGCTGTCTCCATGGAGGACGCATATATTGTGAAATTGTGAACTGATGGTGTTTAACCCTTAAGCTAATTTAGTGTATAAAATTGAACTATAAAATTGAACAATTTCTTCTACGTATGACAGATACTCTAAAATGTTTTAATGCAATTATGATTTTCAATTATATTTGTGGAAATATTAGAAAACCCCTCGAGCCCATCAGTGGAGACATTTTTCACATCATTCTGGGCATTAAATATCTGCTTCAATGCTTCAGTAACAGTAAATCTGGGTTCTCTGTGTCTGTTAGCTATGTTTCAAAGCAAAACACTGCAATATAACTATTGGAAGTCATTTCAGTGATCGTTACCAAACCAAGGGGCCAGTTCTTGCAAGTGGTAGAACCAGACCTGCAGATTCATGGCAGGAAACATTTTTACAACTATAAATCTCACACATGACTGATAATGACAGGGATATTTTTTGCTAAAGAGAAAGATTGCAGAACCGTGGTGGAGAGCGTAGCATGGTCGCCTCACTGGTTCGAATCCAGTGTGAGGCCTTTCTGTGGGGAGTGTTCATGTTCTCCCCCATGTCTGTGTGGGGTCCTCCCACAGTCAAAAGACATGCATGGGGATGAGGTGAACTGGCAACTCTAAAGTGACCACATGTGTGAGTGAGAAAATGAATGGTTATCAGTCTCTGTGTGTTAGCCTTGTGACAGATTGGTGATCTGTCTAGGGTGCATATTCAGCTCTTCATTACACCATCTTTGAACATTCAGCCACTGCATGATTAATGCCCATGTTGTGGGTAATACATTTGCCTAACACATGGACGATCCCCAGTTTGAGACCAGGAAGAGAAACAAACCCCAGGTGGGGTGTCACAAGCTAATCCACTCCTAGTGCCAGGTGTTGGGCCAAAAAGTGATGGACTGCCAAAAAGTCATTTCTAATGTTTATCTTTGCTTATATTGATAAATATTCTGTCTATATGATTTAAAAAGGGATATACATGTATATAAAACAAAGAAATGACCTGTTTTGCAAGTATTTTATAACTGTGTTATTTGTACCTACATTATAATCAATCCAGTCATTTTTGGCCACTTCAAATATCTTAAAACAGTGATGTTATAGTTTTTGTAACTTCTGCTGCCTTCTTGGCCAGATCTCTCTTGAAAAGGACATTTTTAACATCAGTAACACTTTTTTTTTACTGGTACATAAAGGCTATATAAAAGTGACTTTAGAAAAACCTGACTGCAGCTTCCACGTTGTGACAGTAATGTTCTTTCTGGCTCAAAATGACTAAATATCATTCATCAGAGCCACGTTTGGCATACTCTATGCGTGATAGATTATAGGCCAACAAGTCATTTACAAGTGTTTAAACAGGGGCAATCATTGTGAGAGGCAAATAAGTGTTCTATTTTTTGGTAGACAAATATATTTTGCCACAGCAACCAGCCCTGAGCCTGCACAAATGGTATGCGGTTTAAAAATCAGTGCCAGTCCCTTAAGAATAAGGAGGCAGCGGTTACTGACAGTGGTTACTGTGACACGTTACAAAGTTGTGATGTGGGACAACAATAAATTAATATTGACTGCATAAGCACTGATAAGGCATTAAAGTTACATGTATTAAGACTGCGAGCCCTCAGCTTTCCTCAGGATGGACCACTAGAGCATGAAGCCACTTTTCCACAGTTGATCTCATTGCTGTGTAGCCTACTCAGTAAATACAGCCATTCGCCATGTGGATGTGTATGCGTATGGAGGCAGAAACTCGTGACAGAGAGCAGATGACCATGAATCTTAAAAGGGAACCAGCGGCGTAGATACTGTCACGTGACCGTCGGGGCTTCCGTAAAAAAACAATTTTAAAAAAAGGGAAAAAATACAAAAGAGAGAATAAAACACTAATCGGCCTCAAGGAAGCCGTAAATATACTCATTTTTTTCAATCTTAAACTGACGAATTAGTCTGTGAATATTATCCACTTCCTCACTGGCAGATTTTGATAAGCTACGGCGTTAGCAGCAAGCTAACGATATGGTCCGCTGTTTGTTGATTGCCCAAAACACAACAGAACAATTACTCGCAGCATCAGCAGACAAATTACGCCTCTCAGCTCTGTTTATATCCGCACGGTCGTGGGAGGCCGGCCACAGGACTGTAACAGTGAGTTAAATGGCGATGCTAACGCTGTTCCGGGCTCTGACAGCGACCTGCTATTCAGCACATACAGGAGGCGTGAGCGTGTGTAAAGGAAAACACCACGACGTGACGGATGACAGACTATCACTGTGTGTTTCTTACCGACTGTAAGCAGAGAGCAGAGGCACACAGCGATGGTTAAAACAGCCTCCATCCTTCGCGAGTTCTTCAGAGACCCTCTAATGCGGATCTAATCAGCTGACTCTTCTTCCTCCTATGGGATTGAAGGTGCGCTACCGCCGCCTGCTGACCTGGAGTGGAGACAAGCGCACATCGCTGTGATGTTTCTCAAAGTTCAACTGTGCAGTATTCACTACACTTTACACTCTGCAACCACTTTAATGTCATCTGGCCTCTGCTATGCTTGTCCTTTTACTGTAAGTATCAAGTAGTATTTCTGTTTTATTTTGCTTTTTAAAATAAAATGCTTTATATATTTTACCCACAGCATTTTAATAGATTTCATTTAGATTTTTAAAGTTTATACCTCATAATTTTATCACTTTTGAAGCTGTGGTTCAGTTTTTTGTGTCATATACGTGAACACGGGGTCTAAATTACAATGAAAACAAATCCCTCAGCATTTGAAAATTTAACAAGATTTAAAAATAAAAAAAAACTTTAAAAAACTAAAGCAATATCAGTTTAAAAACTACTAGAGAGAAATAAAATAAAATAATTCATAAACATTGAATTTATAATATATATAATTTATAAAAGTGTTTATTGAATTTCCTTTAGGTTTTATTTGTGCTCCCTTGCACATTATGTTCAGCTTTTTAAATAGAGTCTAATTGCATTTTATTGAATTTTTTTCTAATTGAGCTACATTATTTTTGATTCACACACAGCAGATCCTGGAGACACAGAAAACACACAATGGTGCTGCTGAATGATCCTGGTAGGCTTGCAGCAGGAAGGGAGTCAAACCATATATGCGAATCCATCTGCTGTAGCGACCTTTTGCAAATATGGAAGCAGCTGAAAGAAGTTTCTCATTTTTTTCAATTTAATTTAGCTCCTTTGAATATTTTTTTACCTTATCAAGCTATTTTGTTTTGTCATGTTCTATTTTATTAAACTGCTCTACCTAACTGAAGGTATTTTGTTATAACTATGTATTTTTGGCTGCTTTAAAACAGGAATTTCCCACCCCAACTATTGGACTAAATAAAGTATCCTGACTGTTATCATAGAACTTTTGAAGCCATTAACAATATTTTTCTTCTCTGTAGATTACTACTGATGGTCTCATCAGTAGTTAAATGATGAGACCAACAATATTCATGGCTGCACAAAACAGTACAATAACAGTACAGTTTTTTTCTATTTGTTGCTTGAACATTATTATGATCATGGGAAAAATGTGGTTTGTAAACAGGTATAAACCCATAGGCTGCCAATCAACTGCAAGACACACACACATGCATACACATGCACACACACACAGACACAAAATAAAAGGCAGCAAATCAAGCCAAAAATAGGAACACTATTTAACACTGCTTTTACTTTAAAACCAGCAGCAAACCTGCTGTAAAGTGCAGCTGTCACCACCTCCATTATGTTGGAGATTCAGTCTTTCAGGAATAAATGGAATCTAATGCATTCTGTCTTTATGTGTGAGTGAAGATGTGTGTGTGGGGGGGGGGGGGGGGGGTTCTCCGGGGGGACTCTGAAAGCGGCCCGGGGGGGGGGGGGGGGGGGGGGAGGGTGATGGGGTCACAGGGGCCGGGAGAAAGA
>VUQK01016224.1:0-13936 GCA_015106715.1 Bujurquina vittata
AATAGAATTTAAAATCCTTCTGCTCACGTACAAGGCTTTGAATAATCAGCTTCCATCTTATCTTAAAGACCTCATAGTACCGTAGCACCCCAGTAGAGCACTTTGCTCTCAGACTGCTGGATTACTTGTGGTTCCTAGGATCCTTCAGAGTAGAATGGGAGGCAGAGCCTTCAGCTTTCAGGCCCCTCTTCTGTGGAACCAGCTCCCAGTTTGGATTCAGGAGACAGACACCCTCTCTATGAGCTGCATTAATGCTTAAAGTTATACATTAATTGAGGTGTGGACACTTTGAATGACAGGTTGATGCAGACGAGGCTGGCTGCGGTCAGCTGGGCTCAGAATATGATCAGCATAGTTTTATTTTCCCTCCATTCATATTTTTCTCCTGTTAAATAGCTTATATATATATGAAATGTGTGTGTGTGTGTGTGTGTCCCCTAAACAACTCTGTAATCTGACAACTGGCAATTACTGATATATTTACAGAGAAAATGAAACATAATGACCATTTAAATCCAATAAAAGCAGCACAATGAAGAACCCTAAAGAACTATTCAGATGGGCACCTTAAAGCCAAACAAAGCAGTTTGCATTGGTACTCACCACGTCTAAGAAGGTGTTCTCCAGGGTTCTGTACTCGGGTGAGGTCTTGTTGAAGAGGTCCTCAGAGAAGTCCATGTTGGTAACGCGCAGGCTGAAGAACACCACCAGCTCCCGGCCGTGGCTGGCCGTGGTCGTCCTGGGCGTGGTCAGGTATCTCAGCGGAGGTGCAGCAGTGGTGCCGAGAGCACCGTGTTCCTCCCCCCCAGACAGGAAGCCGCTGCCCTCTTCCAGAAGCTCGTTTAGTTCTGTGGCTTGTATGTTGGTTTGGTCCAACTCCACAGCCAGGTCCTGCACAGCTTCTTCCACGACGTCTTGGGTAAGCAGCCGGCGGGCTGGTACTGGCTTTTTTTTTCTCTTCAGCCCCCAAGTCCTCGTCGATAATGACGACAGCTGGCTCGCTTTGCTCCGACTCGAGCGGCGGCTCAGTGCTATCACCCTCAGAAGGCTCAGTAACAGAGGGAACTGCAGAGTCCTCTGCTACCTCAAAGAGCCCAGAGTCAATTGTTGGGACGGCTGAAAACGCTTCAGAAACATGGAGAGCAGCCGGGGGAGGCGTAGGCAGTGCTGTCACACTGACGTCTGTTTCTGGGGATAAATCACTTTTTCGTGTCGCCTCTGGCAACTCTTCACTGACTTCTGTGCCCTCCGATGGGCCTTTCGTGTCTGCAGCTGTCGCCTCTTTGAAATTTCAGGCAAAAAGGATTAAGTCAGTCGTTAATGTGCTCAAAAAGGATTTCTACAAATTACCACCGTGCACGGTGATGAATACATAATAAATTCAGGCTGTTGATGCAGCATTTGCAGTTTGATCCCTAATTTTTGCAGTGAGATCAAATCACGCGGAAAAGACGGCCTGTTTAAAAAATAAGCCTTAACTCTTCATGCAGCATACCTGCTTTGCATCACAGTTTAGCAGGTGGGCAGCGCTATAATCAGAGCGCTGGTGCATCAGAAAAGCTTTAATTACCTGCTGCACACCTCTGTCAACGTAATTCATTATATTTCACACTCTTCACCAGTGTTGCTGTAACCACATTACATCTTTCACTAACTCAATAACACAACACGTTGCTGTGCTAAATGGAGTAATCGCCTTACAGTTATGTTGTTACTTGCATTGCAAAGGTTCTTCAGTTATCTACCTGAACTTCAACAGGTAACAAAGGTGAGCCGTCAGGCCTCAGCTCCACCTGTCCGTGTTTCCACAGCAGAAGTGGACTCTGGGCTGGTTTTCGTCTTTGTGTTGTTGGTTTTGTGTTCATACATTAAAAACTCTGTACGTGTCCTGACTATGAGATTTGTGTTGGTGTGAAACTACAGCCTAAAGTTAGCTGAGTGGTAATTATGTGACGACGCACCTCAGCTCCTTTTACGAAGTGAAAAAGTAACGAGTATCGAGTTAAAAGTAAGATGATTCAGTAATGTACCGTATTACTTTTAAGAAAAGTAATGAGTAATGTATAACACAGCGGTACCTTGATTTGCGAGTGTCCCGACTAACAAGTTTTTTGAGATACGATCGGTCGCTGGGTCGAATTTTTTGCTTTATGTTGCGCGCGAATATCTGAGTTACGAGTGGGTAAAACACACCATCCGTGCCTTCCGTTCGTTTTTTTTTCCCCCTCTCGCCGGGCACTCGTTTTTGCCGGACGGTTCTTGCTGTGTTTGTTTCTTTTCCGCATTTATTTTGGAACATTTCCCTTTTTTAAACCATGGGTTCAGTGAAAGCGAAGGCCAAGATCGGTGCTGGAAGGGATCGAAAAACACGAGCGAGGGGTGTGTAAAAAAAAAAAATTGTGGTAGTTTTGGGGGGCCAGATTAATGATGTTTTAGTTCATTTCTATCAAATTAAGTTAGGAGCTAGGTCACAGAAGGAATTAAGCTGGTATGTCAAAGTATCGCTGTAAATGACTTATTGTGCTCTTCACTGCTGCTCACCTGTGATATCAGAGGCTGTTTCAAAGTGTAGATCACTTTTTGTTGCTTCTGTTGTCGTGACAGCTTCACTCTCCACCCGAGCATCCACATCCTGCTCGGTGTAAAAATGATCGATGATGGGACCGTCAAGGTCAGGTTCACCTACAGCTTCCCTGGAAGGCTGGATCGGTATGACGGGTAAATTCTGCTGCTCTGATGGGTGATGGTAGTCGGGTCTGACAGGATGAAGGAGCTTGTTTTCTTCAATGATCTGAACAGCTTCCTCTCCAAAAGGAAGGTTGTCAGGACCATCCAAGGGGTGAAGGATTTTAATTGATTCGGCAGGCGGCTCAGTAACATCTTTCTTAGGTTCTGGTTCTAAGATCTCTACAATTCCCTCATCAGGATGCGAGTCTAGGATATCAAGACCCTCCCGTTCTGATCCTTGGACTTCCTCTGCAGCCTCTTCTTTGGATTCTGACTCTGAATCTTCAGGTAGTTTTTCCACCGGTGGTAAAATGTCAGCTGTGCCTTTGACTGGTTCAGAAACTTCTTCTGGTTTGAGACTTTCAGCTATCTTCTCTTGCCCCACCACTTCTCCAGCTTCTGAAAGAGGATGTGGTTCCGCTGGCTTTTCATCTGGTACTGAGATTGAAACCACTTTTTCCTCTGGTTTTTTATCCTCAACGACTTCTACCTCTGGTAACAGAACTTTTACATCCAGTATGTCCGATTCTTTCCCAAATCCTGGTTCGGAAGGTACATTTTCCACCTCTACCACTTTCTCACTTGGTTCTGGTACCACTTCTGGCTCTGCAGTCCCAATTTCCTTGGGCTCCATTTCAATCAGTTCTGTCACACGAATTTCCTCTTTTGGTGCATATTCTGGTTCTGGCTTTGGTTTCAAAAAGTCGAGCCCACCTTCTCCTGGTCCTGGAGGCTGAACAACCTCTTCCTGTAAAACCTCCTTCACTTCCTCCTTTATTTTTATGTCTGCACCCTCTCGTGCTGGACCCTCAGAAACCTCCTCTTCTTCAACTGGTTTCACAGCATCAGCTGTTTTTTCCTCGACTACTGCTTCAGATTCAGAAGCCTTTGGTACCAATTCTTGTGGTCCGGCTTCATCCACCACCTCTTCTTTAAGTTCTGACACTTCATCTACACCAATGAGCTGTGACTCTAGTTCTGTAACCTCCACCACATTTGTCTCAGGCTCCAGAGTTGGAACTACGCCTTCATCCACTTTTTGAACCTCTTCTGTAATTTCTGTTTTTTCCTCTTCTGGTTGTAAGACACTGGATTGTTCATCCACTGCTTCTTCTGTCCGCGTCCCAACTCTGCTATTGTCTGGTTCTGCCTTGGGCTCTGAAACCTCAGCTGGCTTTGAAACTTCAGGCTCTAGCTCCTCCATTCCCGGAGGGTTAACTACGGCTTCGTCTGGCTCTGAAACTGCAACAACTTCTTGAGATTCTACCACAGACTCTGTAGGTATTTTTTGAGCTGTCTCTGAGACTTCAGGCACTTGTTTGTCTGGTTTTGGAGCTTCAGCTACTTCGTGACCCAGCTCTGAGTCTTCAGGTATCTTAGTGGCTAGCTCTGAAACTTCAGGCACTTCGTTATCTATTTCAGAAACCTCAGCTACATCTTTAACTGGCTCTGAAACTTCAGGCACTTCTTTTTCTGGTTCAGAAACCTCTTCATCTGGCTTAGAAACTTCAACTACTTCTTCAACTGCTTTTTCATCTGGTTCTGAGACTTCAGATTCAGGTACTACCTCATCGGGCTCTGAACCTGTAGCGCCTTCTGTATCTGGTTCTGGAAGTTCAGCTACATCAACACTGGAAATTTCAGCTACTTTTGCTGGTTTGGACGCTTCAGCTGGTTCTTCGTCTAGCTCTGAAACATCAGCCAATTCTTGGTGTGGCTCTGAAATATCAGAAGTTTCTACCTCTGGTTCAGATGCTTCACTTTGTTCAAGGGTTGGTTGCAAATCCTTGAGCACCTCTTCATCATGTTCTGGTTCCTCGAGGTCCACTTGAGTTTCCAACTCTGAAACATCCTTCGTCTCTATTTCTGAAGCACCAGCGGCGTCGCGGGCTTCAGACGCTCCTAAATGTGCCTCCTCTTCACCTGGGAGAGCGTTTTGTTCCTCGTCTTCGTGGAGTGTCGCTGTCGGTTCTGTGGGTGGCTGGGCTGTGATGGCAGAGAGTGTCGTGATGGGGAGTCTAACATCAGATGTCCGCTCTGCAGCAGCAACTGTAGTGAGTATAATTTTAGTGGTGGGGGTGATCTGAACAACGTCCAGTCTTGGAGCTTCTCTGTCCTCAGAAACAGGACTCAGGTCTCCCTCTGGTATCAGCTTAGGAGACACACTGACATATGGAGCATTTGTCTCCAGCTCAAGAAGCGCAGGAGGGGTGGGGATGTAGCCTCGCACAAGTTCACCGGTCTCATCGTGATGAATGGTTTCAATCTCATGTGTAATGATCGGTAATTCCTCTTCCTCCCCCTCTTCATCCGATGGCTCGGGTTGGCTCACATAAATTGTCTCTGACTCATCAGTAACGTCCTCTGAGCCCGGGAGATGATCGCTACTCTCCGCCACCCCACCCGTCACCGCCGTCGCCTCATCACCCGGGACCGCTGTAGGATCCAGAAGGACCACCAGGGCATTTTCCTTCTCCATGGGGGTGAGGGACACTGCCGGCCGGGGTTTGTCCACCTCTGGCTCCACAGTGGAAACTTCCAGCTCGTTGTGTGAGTCGGGCTGCGGAGAAACAAAGTATTCTAAAACTTTAAAGGCTTTTATTTAAACGTGCTTGCAAACAGCACACACAAACAGAAGCCATTTCACTTTATGTTTGTGGATAATTTTAAATAAAGGGAGCAGTAGAAATCAGATTTATAAGTTTTGCTTCTGGCGTGCAGCATTTATCCTCGAGCCTGTTCAGCTGAGGAGGCTCTGTGGGAATCTGATTTGGGGTGAAATCTCTAAGCTGCCTACAGTCTCATTAACCATTAAAAGATCTCTTACCTCATTCATTACTTCTGAAGCGGTGGCTGTCAGCGCTGGTAGGAGGGTCTTTTCTATAAAAACAAAACAATTTAAATCAGACCAATCAATCAATTTCTTACAGCGGACGTGTGGGAGTGTCAAATTCATTTAAATGACTTGTTTTTGTTTATTGCTTCAAAATGCATAAAACACGAGGTTTTTTTTTACATGAAACTCAACCAGAATGAAGCAGATCATTCACAGCTGCGTGATCCTCCCCACACTGTTTCCCTACGATGAGCCCACTCGGGCTCCAGTTTCAGTTCTCAGAGACAAAAAGCAGTTTGTCCAAATGAGCATTTACATAAAAGCATCTCAGAGTTTCGACGCTCCGCGTGCTGCAGAGCACAAGTCTCTGAGAAACCTCGACGTCACGGCGCTCCCCGGGGAGCCCGGTGATATCTCCGAGTTTAAATCAGCAAATATGAATAAAATAATTACAACTTATCTGCATCGAATCATAAGAGACTCGACTGTTATAGATGTCATTTGTGACCAAATCAATCTGAAGAATGATATGGCCCAATGTAGGAGTGAATATTGACGTGAATATGAATATTTTCATTATCATAGGATATATCATAGTTTTAATGGACTGCACCAAATTTAATGTCCGTGATGCAGAGGGTGTTTGAACACCACCTCTGTCAGTGAGTAGTTTTAGATTATCGTCATATGAATAGTAAGTAAATATGTAACTAATTATTTCTCTAAATATACAACTTCATATATTTACTTTCTGCAGACAAATTTTAATCAGATTTGCTAAAATAAATGCACTGATTCGCTGGAGCCTGATAAATGATGCTTATTTCAAACAAAAGGTGTCAGAAGGACTTCAAAAAGTTGACTTTCGGGGCTCGTACCGGCACGTGGGCAGAAACAAGTTATAGCATATCTCCACGTTGATACCAGGATCATCTTTGAGCTGTTCTGTGTAAAATAATTCAGATCAAACAACTTTAACTCCTGAAGGAGGTCCAGATCATCTGAGCCAAGCGGTGTCACAGCAGCTGGATGTTCGCCTCTGACGTCTGGTAAACTGAAGGAAAGACAACATCCTGCACCGAAACAGACCTGCCACAGCTCAACAAGCACCGACCTGCAAAGAGCTGCTCAGTGGGCTGCAGGTCATCTGCAGACTGAACTCATTGGTGCCGTTGTGGACTGTAAATGCAGGAGACGAGAGAGTGGAGGCATTACCGGGTTCAAAGTTCAGGGAGTCCAGGTCGACTGGAAGGGAGGCCTCCTCTCGCAGAGCCTTGGTCACCATTTCCCTGAGTCCAGAGTCGGCCGAAGACTCGGGCGTGCCCGTCGCCGTCTCTGAAATCTCAGAGTTGATCTGAGTGGAGCTGGTCTCAAAGACCAGAGAGTAGTGCACCGAGATTCCTCCAGGCCTGGAAATAGATTAAGATTTTTACTTTATTTGATAAGAAAACAGACAGGACTACAGGGAGGAGCTGGAGGATGACGTACAGCTACTGGAGTACACGAGATGCCGGAGAAAACGTCTCTGAATCGTCACGCTAACCGTACTGATCAATAAATGTGTGTAATATCTGCAGATGCTCTTATTTTGGTATTTGTAGCTTGCTGAGTGGCTCTGTCACCTCTGTATTTGCATTGATTTAGCATGTAATTATAAAGCCTGCAGTAGAAGGATGCACAGGTGGTGCTGACCAAACTTTGCATTCCTTTGACACATTTGTGATCTGCGCTATTTAAAAACGACTTGGTTGGGTTTAGGAAAATGAGAAAGGAAGCCAGATCGCTCTCGGGAACGTCGGATCACAGACGCTAAAGGTGCAAACCAGCTTTGACAAAACCGGCCGACACATCGGTAGTGAGAAAATAAAAATCCAAATGGTCGGTCCGTGTTTACCTGTTCAAATGCAGAGTTAAAAAGCTGCATGGCTTTGAGAGGCATGAAGACCAGGCTGCATCCAAACTTCATCAATATTCTGCACAGCCATCAGCAGCGGAGATTAAGCTGATTGGTTAGATGTGAGTCTGATTACAATGCAGATGATGTGAATTTCTCTGCTTTTGTGTGAACTGATGAAGTGAAAGCACATCTTCATCATGCTGGTTCTCCATCTGAACCATCTCCCACATCACTTTATTCCTCAGACGGCTCCGTGTTTGGATCGGATAGCGTCCCGGTCCTGGAGGCCGGCATCCTGCGGGATATTTCCTGCCGTCTTCCACAGCTGCTGCTCGTGCTGTTTTAAACTTTCCAAGCAGAAAAATCTGGTTTCTCCTCACGAGTGCAAAAGAAAACACTTTCATTTGCTCCCGTTTGCCTTTTCCTGTTCACACCACAAAGAGCTTTTTCCTACTTCTTTGCTCGATTTTTGGCCTCCTTTTTCTAAATGGTGCTGATCCCACACTCGGTTTGAAGCTGACTGGTTTTGCTTCAGCTTTACGGCTTTCACGTCCTGTCTGTTGGCAACAGCAGAGCCTGAAACCCGATAATCTGACAGCATGTAAACAAAGAGAAGCAGCTGAGGAGCCATGCTTGTTTATCAGGAGATGGTGGAGATCAAACCAGATGTTTAAGGAAGAATACAGAGCAAAACATCTGTGTTTCAGTTCAGGCGAAACTCCCTGAGACCTTTTTACATGGAGGTATTCAACCGTGGAGCTACAGAGTTAGAGTCCGATACCTGCTCCCCTCCCAGCTCCTGTTTTTGACCTCTGCCACAGACTGTATATAAAAGAAGGACACAACCACCATGATGTTAACCACTGGCTTTTGAAAAACAAGATGCCAAAAACATGCATCAGATCATTTTCAGACATCTTGGATAACCAATTATCCATCCAATATTTCCTTAGGTTTTAATGCACTTTGAGTATTTCTACTTTCTTTTTCTATTCCGCTGTATTTTAGATGTAAATACTGTCTTTGTATGCTATTTAAGAATTTTTAAGTTTCAGATTTTTAAATAAATCGGCTCATTTCTGATGCTGTGTTGCTATAAAGCTTCTCAGAGGAATATAAGTGATTAAAATCACCTCTAGCTGTCATGCATATATAATTCTGCATTATGAGTACTTTTATTCTGGGTACTAAGCAGATTTTTATAGAGTCTGAATCCTTTTTTTTCCTTTCCCTTGTTTTGTATTGAAAAACTGTTTTACAGTCTAAACTCTGATATAACATAAAATGTGGAAACACGGTGAGCTGGTCTTCTGACAGAATTCAGGCATTAAGCTTCATGTTTCCATCTTTTATGTACAGTCTGTGGCATCGAGCTCCTCCTCACTGAGACGTCTGACTGGATCCTGGAGGCTGAAACACTGAGAGGAAGTGCACGTCTTTTGATTTCATTGTTGGTGACACACTGACCCGGCGTTTGCTCATTATTAGCAGATTAACGAGTATACACACACATGAAAATATTCTCACTGCCATAATTCAACATGAACTAAAATCCAAGGAGCTGAGATAAAATGTCTCTGAGACGGTTTTTGTTTTCTGAGCGCTGCAATCTGGCAGGCGGACGAAGGGGGAGCGGCGAATCCTTCCTGAGATTAGAGGACGAGCTCCCGCTGAGGCCTCGCCTCCGTGTTATTGGCCGTGACAGCACCAGACACCACAGGGAAGGCAAATTAATCGGGGGAGCAGCCTGACAATTACAGCATCCGCAGGTCTTCCTGTTTCCCTGCTCACCTGTCTTCTCTGATACTCTGACAAACTTCATGAAAAACCAGCACCTCCTGTTAACCTTTAACATGACTGCGATTCACAGGGAAAAAATCCGCCTATCCCAGCAGTTCCTTGGCTGCTGTGCAGATCTTTGCACCGAGCTGTGTGAACAGTTTGGTGGGGGGGGGAATAATCCCCCCCTCTGTGCATCTGACTTGGACACAAATAAAAACCGAGCTGCACGTTGGCAGGAACCTGAACACAAACACACAACAGGAGGCGGATACTACAGGGGATGTTTCATCTCTCAGAGCCATTTACCCGTCAGTGTCCTGGGTCTCGCTTGCATTGGGGAGAAGAAAAGAAGGCATTAGAGCTGGAAATGAAAGTGTAACAGAGAGAAAGGCACCAACGGGATGACAAGAGCCACGAGAAACGAGCCATTCAAGTGTCACTTTAAATTCAGCACAAAATGATGCACATTATGTCGGCGTCTGAAAACTGTGTTTCTCTAGGGAAACAGGAAACAGAGAGATGAGAGAAGCAACCATCAGTGTTAAAGCCGGGGGGGGGACCATGCTCGGAATAAAATAAAGACTTTAGGAATGAAGAGCTGCAGCAACCTGCTGCACCAGGACTGAGCGGGTCTGGTTTATGATGTGGCTTTAATATCTATAACACCACATTACATCTAAGGCACAAGAGTGAGAACATTTACTGCATATCAAACCATTTAGCGCCCCCTAGCTTAAGGAAAGATGTGTGTTCTACAGGTTGCTGGCAGTGGCTAGGTGCAACTGGCTGCAAAGAGATATGTGGTGCTGCCCCAAAACCTCCCGGTGCATTGCTTTGGTTGCTAGCAGGTTGCAGTAAAGACGCAGACTTGTCTGCAAACACTTGCCAGCTACTCACTGAGCGGTAGTGAAATGTGCAGGATCAGCTCAGCACAGACTTCTGCTTTAGAGATGAAGCAGAAGTGATGCAGGGAAACCACACAGGGCAGCTAGTGAGCGTAAAGAGAGGCCCGTGTGCTCGTGAAGCAGCAGAGAGGCGGAGTCGCAGACCAGCTTCAGGAAGCAAACTACAGCACAACACGTCCAAATCTCACCGTGATGGAGCTCTCAGAGCGAGTTTTATTTTTGGGTTTGGTGCAGATGAACTGCATGATCTGAGATCTTCTCTTGGTTTTCCGGAAGCTAAACAGGCGGGAAAAAGACCATCACTCTTACATCAGGTCGGATTTTGGTTCAAATAAACGCTCCACGCTGCTGTGAGTTGGCTGCACGGGAGCCTTCCTGCATCATTTTGCTTCACTAAATGTTAGAAAAGCTCATAATCTTATTTCGTGCACTTGCTGGGGCTTTATGTGGACCAGAGTGGACGTGAAAAGACCGTATCGGGCATATATTCGGGACTTAATCAGACTCATTTGTCAGCACGGCCCTCGGCAAAGCCGAATTCGACACGCCCGGATTAGAGAAACACGCAAAGCCGAAGCATTCAGTGTGGAAATGAACCAACAGGCGAGTCTTTGCAGCTGAATACTGAATTATTTTTTGCTTGATTGAAATGCTCGTCCCTCTTTTTGACAGATTTTAACTCTGTGGGGAAAATATAAAGTTTATTTTTTTCCTAACCTCTTCAACATTTGTTTTTAGAAAAAAAAAACCTATAAATTATTTTCTTCTCCACCAGGTTTCAATGCTGGGCCTTTATCACCGAATATAAACAGGAAATCTTCCCATTCAGCCTCGTTAGTGGCCGGAAACGTTCGCCTGCAGCAGCATCTGAAACAATCCAAATCACCAGCAGCCTCTTATCTATTCACAGGCCGCCCACGCCGAGTCATCGGCTTCTTTCAAATGTAATGAAATTATCGGCGCTCACTGGAACGCCGCCGCCGCCGCATCACTGGGGAGATTTGATTAGACCTCCTTCCTGCATTCAGTCGTATGCTCCACGGTTTGAACTCACCTGATTCCCAGCACATGGATGGATCTAAATCCTGGAAGTTTATCAAACACATGCTGCATCTGCAAAAGAAAAAAAAAGTATCAGTCAAGACTGCGCTCACCCTCCTCCCTCTGCAGAGGCCAACGCAATTAACTCTGAGCCGCCAAACAGGAGCTCGTTAATAAGCCGCCAGTGTGTCAGCACGCAAAAACCCTGCGTGAATGGCAAGTCCATTCATATCTATCTTTGGGCGAGTTAAGCACCTGGACACTCTTATGACATAATCGTCTTTAAGAGCTCCATCGGGCAACGTCCTGCTGCGCGTGGCGTGTGACTTTAAAGGATCCAGACGCCTTTTTTAGAGTCTGAGGCAGAGAAAATAACTTCGAAGGACTCGATTTCTCAGCATGGGACTCGCAGCGAGGAGCCCGACAAAAGGAAAACACTCGTAGGAAGAGTGGACTGTGGGTAATCTTCTCCCTTTCTCTGAACCCTGACCTTGCTGCCCTGTGGCGTAAGCGTCTTTACTATCAGCCTGAGCCAGCAGCGCCAGCGCCGACGGCCGGACAGACGCTGGCGGCTGCTGATAGAGAAGGTGGCGACACCAAGAAAGAGGAGGAGGACGAGGAGGGCGGGAGAGCAGATTCTCATGGAAACTCGCTGGTGTAAAAACTGGGAAAAAAAAGAGTTTTCTGATTGAAAGTGCGGGCTGAGGCACCGATGAACACTAATGTGATTTAATTCAATTCTTCTGTTCCTGAAAAAAAGCATTTTCATACGTGCAAGACGAGGAGTTAAAGCCACGCAGAGCTCACCAAAAATATGCGGACGCTCCAAAGAACGAGACCTGAGAAGGAGGTCATTACACGCACGGCCAATCAGTGCCCTCCACCTGAATCAGCTGATTTATTTTTTTTACAGTATTCAGCAGCTTTAATCCTTTTAGACTTTAAATGACTGCAGAGTTACAGACCTTTGAAGTTTGTAGGGATCAAAATTTGGTGCTTTTTAATGATTTTTCCTGCATTTTTGAGCCATCAGCAGAAAAACATTTAAAACACACCTGCAGCTTTGAGCATCAGCGTCACAGGAAATACCACAGCTCAGTCTGAACAAGCATCATAACATCATTTATTATGCTATGATGCACTGAGCATCATTTATTAACCCTTAATTAATGATCGCAGTGTATTCTTACCTACACTGTCATGGCAGTGACATGATAACTGTCCAAAATAAATGCCCAAATGTGGCCTAAGACATTCTGTGGCTGCCAAACTGTGAGGTTTGCTTCTAAAAGGACTTATGTGCACAACGATCTGATTGGCTAGTCTGATGACTTAACATAAGAACATAAAAAGAGTCGTAGCAGCCATCTGGTGACCAGATATCACGAGAGATATCATGAGCGACTGCAGCCATTAGTGATGGGTGGAGCTAAACGTATCCCAAGTTTGAAGCAAGCGACTCAACTTCCACTGACGGCGAAGACATCAGAAGTGAAGTGTTTTGTCTGTCAGGGTCTTTTATTGTGAAAACTGCCTGGATGTTCCTCTTTCTGACTTCCTGCCCTGCTCACCTGCTCGGTGCAGCTTTACTCAGCTGTTCTGCACGTGTGTATCAAAGAAGCTCGATTAAATTAATCATCATCATCATCTAAACTACAGTTATAGTTACTAAAAAGCCTTTCAAAATAAAACTTTGTCTTTGGTACCTACAATCGGAGGACTGAGGCTTCTTTTCTCCCCGTTTAGTGAAGCTGGCCTTTTGTTTTTCCTTAGCAGAAGACAGAACAAAAGAAATCAGGAAGTGTCACCTGGTCCTGCAGGTGCTGTGCCAGGTCGATGTACTGAGGCGAATCTGGGTCGTCCAGCAGCTCTCTGTAACCCGGATCCACCAGGTTGATGCTGAACTCCACGATCTGCTCCACCGGACTCTCGGGGACCACGTTAGGAAGCTCAGAGTACTTCGACAAACGAGACAAACGAGAGTTGGAGTGAATGATTTGTACTTCGGTGACCACGTGCGTCCCTTCGTTACAACTTAATCTTTCAGTTTGCACTTCCAAATAAATGGAATCTGATATCGAAGAGGAAGCAAACTTTGCTTATATGAAGCAAACAGTGACGACTCAGCGCCTAAAGAAAAAACAAACATACCCGTAAGCAGAAACTACGATGGGAACGACCCTCCTTACAGCTTTAGCTGGAGTAAAAAATGAATTTATTTTTATGATTCATGTCAAATGTGATGGCGGAAGGAAAGTTGTCACATAGCAGCCAAACTAACAAGAAACCACAGAAGGACGAGGAAGATCCACAAACATCTCTCTGTATAAGACAGCACTGTGCATGTGTCTACAACCTGCAGCACAGAAACACTGCCGCCCTGTGCACAGGTCACATGATCCATCGCTTTAACAGCTGCAGGTTTTAGGTTTCCCGGAGTTACTCGAAGAATAAAATGCTGGTTTTCACTGATTTATATTCATGTTGATATGCTTCCAAAAGAGACTTGTAAGAAATGAAAAACTTGATTTAATGCAGCAAAAAATGACGAGTCCGAGCTGAGGCCCTCAGCGAGAACAAACAGGGGACTGTAATTGTCACTGCTACTGAATGTAACGGCTGAATTGTGAATGTGTGTCTGTGTGTGGACTTGATGTTGTGATGTTTATTTTATGGAGTATAAAAATGGAATCCCGAGCCACTTCCTCCCACTTTTCCAGGTGGATCCTGTAATCGGAGTGTGTCTGC
>VUQK01016225.1:0-10904 GCA_015106715.1 Bujurquina vittata
CTTGAGTATTTGTATTTATAAATCAATATCAGTTACCTGAGTTTAACATTATAGGAAAAATATTATACATTTGTAATAGCTGTTTAAAATAAAGGCTCTGAAAGGTTGAATATTCAGGAACGTGCCTCTAAGTCTTAGATCGATGGCCGTAGGATAGCCAGCAAAGCAAGAAGTGCTTTTATTTTAAGGATCACATGCTTTGGTTTTTGTTAGATTAGAGAGAAAAGAGAGAAAAAAAAATTCTTTTAAACAAATGTGCCATTTAGTCATTTACTTTGTTTCTGATTTACATATACAGTACAATTATTGGGCTATAAAGACCGGAACAATAGATGAGAAGAGCTACGGCTACATTTAAGACGTAGTCTCAAGAATCCTGTCTGCTAATAACTGTACTTAGATCATTTTACATTGCACACCTGACAGATTGTGCAGAGGGGTGTTCTGCCTCTTTTAAGCCATTTGGATGTTAACTAGAATGCAGACTCTCTTGTTCTCCGTACAAATTAGTGTATATGCACCTGCTGCCACAGGCTCATGGTGTCGGCTCAACAGCTCTCTGAGGAAAGCTGTATACTCTGAATTTACTAAAGCAGATCTGGCAAAAGTCAAGCAGCCTGGATAATAAAAAAGAATCACCGTAATTTCAAGTCCAGGCTGCGGGAGAGTCAGCAGGGCCTGAGGATCACTGACTTTAATAAGAAAGCTGCAGTGTAAAATGAGACAAGGCCTTGCTCTGTTTAACCACAAAATAAATTCTAAATCTGGGAATGAACATGTGTCTCAGAGCTTAAGACTAATATCTGTATTCGATATAAATGCCTTCTGCAGTCTGATTAAGAAAAAGAAGAGCTGGAGAGGCAGAAGGGAAGAGGAGAGATGTAGTGCGCAGATCTTTACATTGCCTATGGAAATTTTTCTCCAGTATGACTCAGTCAGTATCATTCATGAAACAATGTTTTAAATATCATTACCAATGGGCAATTCATGTGTCCACTGATTTCAACTGAAACATAAAAACACATGCTGGAGTATCTTTGTCAGCCTGCAATACAGCCAAGGTCAGATCTCAAGTCATTAGCCAGCCTTTCACTGGGTGCATAAATCACTGTGGTGTATCAGTAATAAGGAAGTTTACCTGTTAAAAGGTCTTTTAAAGGCACTTCAGAAGTCATGTGGCTTTAGTGAAATGCCTCCGGCGTGTTCCTGTAATTCATGGTCTTATATTAACTCTCATTTTGCTCATTAATATGGCCATTTCTTCTGGGCTCACCAACTCACTAACGTTTCCCCATAACAATTTGCGGCAAAGAGACTCATTAGAGACATTTATTTAATCATTTATATAATTCTTATGGGCCAAACGTATTAGTAGCACCTCGACTGCGCTTCCTCTCGTTATCACACTGTTCCCATTGCAAACATATGTTATGAAATGTATATTTTTCTATCGCCCTCTTTTTCAGACCCTTCATGATATCATACACATCATAATGGGTCTGACATTTTTCTGCTCTGCTATACAGGCTTTTGTTTAGTGAGAACTTGCATGAGGATGTTTCCAGACAATTCATCCATATGTCTGAGGAAATACAAGTTGTGGGCCTATAAACTGCAACCACAGAACAGCATGTGCTGTTACCCTGCACTTCAGACAATAATATTAGTAATCAATTCTTCAGGACCCAGGCAATGAGCGCCTTTATCTCTAGTTTTGCGTTTATGACTTGGTTAATAGTTAAGCAATGCCTTTGTGTCCCTTACGATGGAGCAAGGACATATCTGACACCCCTTGTTCGGTTTTCTGAGGGTTGATCCAGAGAGTTAGCCAATAGCTGACAGCCAGTGTATGACCCTGGGATACATGGTATAAAGGTAGACCATCTGAGTCAGACCAGCTCATTTGCAAGGAGCTGAGAGGATCAGAAGAGTTCTCTTTAGGCCTGATCATAGCCTAATCATCAGTAAACAGGGATAACCACACTAGCTGATCCAGTCTTCTGCTCTTTTAAAATTTTTGGATGTCTGAAGACTAGACTGCTGTTTTATCCTTGACTGTATAAATCTGAAAATCCCCTTCAGCATTCCTAATGGAGAGATTCAATTCTAACAAAGGGGGGCATTTCAATTCTGCTTATGATTCCAACCTGGATGAACCTCCCGTTTACGAGGAGACCAACTTCTCTAATGATGACCACCGGACAGTCCGACCCTCGGTGGTCAGCGCCTTTGGTCACGACACTCTGGACCGAGTGCCCCACATTGACTTCTACCGCAATGCGGGCAGTGTGAGTGGTCAAAGAGCTGTGCGGCCCTCCCTGCAGGAGCTCCACGATGTGTTTCAGAAGGTGAGTGCATGTAGGTGCATGAGTGCTGTTGGTATAAATGAATGATAATGATGAGGTCTGTTCTTCCTCTGTGGTCTGCACCCAATTTCTTCCTCTACTATGCCTGTTTTATCCTTCACCTGCCATTCTGCAGAAAATAACTTGCACCTATTTTTTCCAAATTCAAGTCATTGATGATTTAACTGCAGGTTCTGTTCTGTTCCTGTGCTACACGCTTCAGTACAAAGTGAAATGAGCTATTTTAAGGAAGTTTATTCATGCAAACAACCTCACAGGTTGTGTCCACGGTTCAGTTATTATAGCCTTATCTAAAAACTTGTAAAACTAAAAAGGACAACAAAAGTTATTCTTAGAACTGAAAGGCAATCAGCATAACTGACACACTTAGGTGTTTTATGGCTTTTTTATAAGGCTATATTGTGAAAAGAGATGAGTTAGGTCATTTGGGTTTAGAGGCTGAACAAGATTTGAACTTCTGAATGGTTAAAAAAAATCATATTTTAGTAGTCACGCCAGCAAAGAAGGAAACAAATTAGGTGTAACTTTAGTCTGAAACATATTCAGATTGTGTATGGCCACCTATCACCACTACCACCTATTTTTTAAAGTTTTTTTTTTTTTTACCAACAATTACACAAAAATTATGCATATGTTTAGAGAAGGGAGCAGAAAACCAAACGCACACGCAAGGCACAATCTGTCCATGAGACAACAAAAAGCACTTTGTGCTAGCACCCACAACTTTTCATAATTCCACCCCTTTTCTTACACTGGATTATTTATATAAACACCAACAATTGACATGTTTTCTTTGCCTCATTTTTGTTTTCTCATTCTTCCCGCAGAATGGAGCGATCTCTATCCCAGACTCTGTGGAGGACGATGGGGAGAGGAGCATGGGAACCCCCTCTGATGATATGGAGTCCGCCGCTCCAATTGATGTCCAGAAAGGCTTAATAAAGTTTGGCTGGATAAGGGGAGTCCTGGTAAGTTTTTTATGTCATGACAAGCTACTTCTTTTTTTTTATATAAGAAAGGTCACTGCACAAAAGAAGAAACTCCGTGGGTCGCAATAATACAGTGAGGCCAAGTTGTGCTTTCAAGATGAGAATGTACAAGTAATTTTTGCATTTGCACTTTGATAATTTTTGATCCAAATGCACAAAGGTCAAATATATTTTTAATGTGATTTTTTTTTTTATTAAAACCCAAAATATGCTCAGAAACATTACTTTACAAACTGACGTGAGTATAAATCATGAAACAGTGAGGAAATTGAACATAAACTGCTCTCTTCCACAGGTGAGATGCATGCTCAACATCTGGGGTGTCATGTTGTTCATCCGTCTGTCCTGGGTTTTTGGCCAGGCAGGCTGGGGTGAGTGAGACAGGGATGCACATACACAGATAAATAGCCACTAAGCACAGAGTAGTGCTTTGTACACCATTTCTTCGACTGTTTAGCAGTAGCCACCTTTTCTCCTTACCCACCTCAGCATATGAACTCTTGCTATTGCAGACCCTTAAAGAGAACACTATATGTATTAAATGCAAATAAACTTGCTGCAGCTAAGTCCACCTGTAACTCCAGCCCCTATCTATCAGTGAACTCAAAGACGACTAATCCATTTTCCTGCTGAAAATGCAATCTGGGGCGAAAGCAGGCTGATCCTAGAAGTCTGTGTTCTCGAGACCAATTAGGCTGCTGTTACATGTAATTGCAGGGATTGGGGATAATTAAAGGATTACATTGTCTTCCACTCATTAGTAAGGGAATGAGTGAATGGGAGCAGATTCGATTTAACTAGCCTCTCTGAGCTCCCTTAATAATCTATACCTGCTCGAGGTCCACTGAGACAGCCAAATCTCTACAAGCAGCATGTGTGTTTGCACGTGTGCATACAAGAGAAATCGAGAGAAGCCAAAAAAGAAAAGGGTGGGAAATGGTGAGAATGACTTCATAAGTGTGTTCATCGGTTAAGAGCCTATTGATCAGCAGCAGCTTTTGCTCAGACCGTGTAACTAAATGGCTTTGAGAAGTAGAGAAAGCCCCTGGCAGTCGGCAGAGCAGGTACAGCAGATGTATAGCCTCCAGGCTCCCACAGGACATTAACTCTCAGCGTTTTTAAAGCTAACTGTGGGGTGGAAGCTTTCATTTCACACACAGGGTATTTTATGACTAACTAAACAGTGCTAAAAAAAAGAAAGAAAAAAGAAAGTTGTACATTACAAAAATAATTATTTCACATGTGCGTTTCAGGTCTGGGAACTGTGATCATTGCGCTCAGCTGTGTGGTCACCACCCTCACCGGCCTTTCTATGTCTGCTATTTGTACTAATGGTGTGGTCAGAGGAGGTAAGGCAATGCGTTCTCAAGTTGATCTTCAGAAAATTACAGTCAAAAGATAGCTATAGACTACACTTTTCATTAATAGCTACTGCATCCAACACCAACAGTTAAAACATTGTTTATAAATTTTTAATACCTCAGATAACAAACGCTGATTTTGACACAAAATCTTTTAGTGAGAGAGAAAATGACCGTGGGCACGAGACAAAGACACAAAGTTAAAAGCAACACCTGAATGTCGACTCCTGAAGCCCTTTTACACAGTTCTACTCAACTTGTCCCGACATTAAATCAATCAGTCGCTGAACTGGTGATTAATCGCCCACTTTTGTATGCGTGTGCTTCACATTGTCATTTCAGGCGGTGCCTACTACATGATATCTCGCAGTTTGGGACCTGAGTTTGGTGGGTCGATTGGTCTTATTTTCGCCTTCGCCAATGCAGTGGGTGTATCCATGTATGTCGTGGGATTTGCTGAGACAGTGGTCGACTTGCTCAAGGTGTGACATGTTATATTGATCAGGCTGTTGTAGAAGGATAGTGACACATATATCAAAATGCTTACCTTTAGATCTTCCCTCTGTCATACTCAGGAGAACTCTGCTATTATGGTGGATGAAATAAATGACATCAGGATCATTGGCTGTATTACTGTGGTGCTGCTCTTGGGTATATCAGTTGCTGGAATGGAATGGGAGGCAAAGGTTAGCGGTGAAAAGAGTGCTGTTCGTTGTACTCATAAGATCACTTAAACCGGTAATATGTAATGCTTTGTTTATTTGTCACCACAGGCACAAATTCTTCTACTCGTTATCCTGCTGGTGGCCATAGTGAATGTGTTTGTAGGAACAGTCATTCCCGCAACCAACGAAAAAAAAGCCCAAGGCTTTTTCAATTATAACCGTGAGGCATCCAACCAATTCACATTTTCATTACAAATAATCTCCTCTGACTCGCAAAGCACAATTAAGCCCTGACATTTCTCCTCGCTCTCTTTTTCCACAGCAAAAATCTTCTCTGAGAATTTTATTCCGAATTTTAGCGACGGCGAGACATTTTTTTCCGTGTTTGCCATCTTTTTCCCTGCGGCAACTGGGATCCTGGCTGGAGCCAACATCTCTGGAGACTTGCGGGTAACTTTTTCATACAGAGGTCATCGCTGACGATGGGGGTCATTAGATTATGTGACATATGTTTGAAAAAAAGGGGTGGAGGGAAGTGATAATAAAATAATAATTTCTTCACAAATAGTTTTGTTTTGTTAATAAACTGTCTTGTTTTTGTGTGTGTGTGCGTGTGTGTGTGTGGTGTGTGTGTGTGTGTGTGTGTGCGTGTGTGTGTGCGTGTGTGTGTGCGTGTGTGTGTTTACATTGTCATCATTTTACAGGATGCCCAAGCTGCAATACCCAAAGGTACCTTATTAGCCATCCTGATCACTGGTGTCACCTATCTGGCCATGGCCCTTTGTGTCTGTAAGTGAAATCATTTATAAAATGCAAATACAGTGAATAAAATTCTTCACTGGAACATGTAAAACTTTCTATATTGTTACATTTGGCAGATATCTTACAATATCCCTATGATATCCCTGGAGATCTCAGTTGTGTTAATAAGCTAGCAATTGTCCTGCTAACGCGTTACATTAAAAATCCTAAGCAATCTACCTGTTCTCTTCTTTGATTGGTCAGCTGCTACTGTTGTCCGTGAAGCCACAGGAAACACATCTAGCATCATAAATCACACAACACCGGTAATATGTAATGGGTCAACGGCGGTTGCTTGTGAACTCGGCTATGATTTTTCTTCCTGCGAAGTAAAGAAATGCAACTTTGGCTTGATGAACAACTTCCAGGTACACAACTTTTAAATAAAGACACACTTTAGAATTCTATTTTTTTTCATCTCTAATACTCTCCTCTTCTCATCCCCTCTGATTCAGGTCATGACCTTGGTATCTGGGTTTGGTCCTCTTATTATTGCTGGAACATTCTCAGCCACCCTTTCATCAGCCCTGGCTTCCCTTGTCAGTGCGCCTAAAGTCTTCCAGGTCAGTAAGTCACCACTGTTTTTCTAAATGCAGTGCAGTTAAAATCCAACATTTTCAAGGGACTCTCCAGTGAGAAACCCAATTGCTGCTCTTAACCTCTTAAAACATTAAAAATTTTCTCCACAGGCACTGTGTAAAGACAACATCTATAAGGCTCTGCATTTTTTTGCCAAAGGACACGGCAAAAACGACGAGCCCATCCGTGGTTACGTCCTCACATTCTTGATTTCTGTGGCTTTCATTCTCATTGGTGAGCTTCAAATTCCACTCCTGCTGTACCAATCCACCCGAAACATGCTTAAACCAATAAACATTTCATACTTGGTCTCAGATCTTATTCTAAACTTTAAATGAACAAATGCATCAACGTATCTTTTTATACATATAATATATTATGTATCTTATAAATTATTATATTTATGTATAAAGGACTTCAAATCAAATATAAATAGACAATAAGTTCAGACATCAACAGACTGCTGACACAAACTAAACAAACCAGACATACCAAATAACAATTTCACCTGACTCGCAGTGTCCATGCAAACTGACACAGTTTAAAATTCTTTCTAGTAATCTGCTATATTCACAAACCTGTTCAAAGACACATTATTTCATATTTAAGTCTGGCATGTTCCCACTAACAACAACAATCTGAGTGCGCTCTGAAAGAATTTAAGATGACTGCGATTTTCTCTCTGTGCAGGTGATCTCAACACAATCGCTCCGATCATCTCAAACTTTTTCCTGGCATCTTATGCCCTCATCAACTTCTCCTGCTTCCATGCATCTTATGCCAAGTCTCCAGGTGGGTCTCTAACAAGCAGCTTAGAAAGGAAAAAGCCTGTTAGTAGAAGCAGGTACTTCTACTGGCTCCCAAAGCGCTATCAGACAAACTGTGTTTTATTAGATAATAAGTTTCAGCAGTGCATATCATGTTTAATGCATTTTGTTATATGTAGTCTGTTTTCCATCAATTTTCCCATCAATGAGTCTTTTTTTTTTTAAACACAGGCTGGAGACCAGCATATAAATACTACAACATGTGGCTCTCCCTGGTGGGCGCAGTGCTCTGCTGCGCTGTTATGTTTGTTATCAACTGGTGGGCTGCTCTGCTCACGTATGGCATTGAATTCCTCCTCTACATATACGTTACAGTCAAGAAGCCAGGTGAGCTCGTTTGCATGCTTGAGCACTTCTGTTGCACAACGACGGCAGAACTAACCTGTCAGGACTCTCATTTTGTCTTCAGCTGTGAACTGGGGTTCGTCCACGCAGGCAGTGACATTTGTGAGTGCAGTCAGCAATGCTCTCTCTCTGTCAGGTGTAGAGGATCACGTAAAGAACTTCAGGTGAAATCTGCATCCCTGTGGGCACATTTTTAAACATTTCAAAACAATTTGAAAAATAATTAACATTAGGTAATATGTTTAGATCAAAGGGCTTTTTCAGAAACCAAAAATACATGTTTATATAACTAATAAATCCTTTTTGCAGGCCTCAGTTATTAGCTCTGACGGGATCTGCACGAAGCAGGCCAGCTCTCCTTGACCTGGCACACTCTTTCTCTAAGAACTACGGACTATGTCTCACCTGCGAAGTGTTTGTGGTAGGTTACATTGTAATCTCAGACGTTCTAAAAATCAACTTCCTATTTAAATCAAGAGTTCCAAATTTAATTGAGCAGAGTGCAGACTTAGCATGCAGCAGGTATTCAAGAGAATGTCAGGCAGGGATGAGGTAAATGCCAACCGTCTGAACACCAGAGACTAAAGTTTGGGGTCAGGTGCACTTGCTGAAAAGAAAAAAGAAGATGTACGTGGGACCTCTTTTCCCTTTCACCAAAATGCTTACATTCAGCTCTGTGGTGTGATCTCCTCAGGGCCCGAGGTCAGAGGCCCTTCAAGACACAAATGCTGCAATGGAGAAAAACCAGCTGTGGCTCAAGAAGACCAAACGCAGGGCATTTTATGCTGCTGTGGCCTGTGACAACTTCAGGGAAGGAGTTGAGAGCCTGCTGCAGGTCAGTATGGTCATAGTTTACACAAGACTTAAATAAAAAAAAAAAAATCAAGTAACCCAGAATAAGCCAGAGAATTAATGTGTAACTTGTGAGTTTTGATTAGATAATGATGGCAGATTCACAGAAGCAGGTTTTATTGAGCTGTTTCTTCCAAGCAGCACCCTACATCTATTTCTCTAGACCTGTTTTAAGGATCTGGCCAGGACACGTGTAGGAAGAAGAAGAAGAAGAAGAGGGTGTTAATGAGGAGCTGGAAAACACTGTTATGACTCAGACTATTGCACTGTCAAGATAAGGCCTCTGTTCATTGTCAGGATAGCTTACTTCAAACAGCACAGCAGATTAAAAGCTATAACTGATTAACACTGCATTTGGATGAGTCCCTGCAGACAAAGTGCGATGTGCTGAGTGATCTGCTCATAATTTCTGGCAATAAAACAGCCTCACAGCCTTCTTTTCCAGGACATTTTGAAACTTTCTGGAGAATGCCCCCCCTCCCTCCCATTAATCAAGGTTTTACACCCGCTTTTACAACCCCCAGGGTAACTTGGTGTCTGTGTTGTTTCACTTAACAGCTCACTCCTATTTGGGATTTTATTTTTCCTCACAGGCCTCTGGTCTTGGCCGTATGAAGCCTAACACATTAGCAATAGGCTTCAAGAAAAACTGGAGGACTGCCGGCGCTGAAGCAGTTCAGAATTATGTGGGAGTACTTCAGTAAGTCACAAATAAACACCCACACATTGTCTAAACATTAACATACTCAGTAATTAAAAATAAATAGGAGATCTGTGTTTGAACTAGTGTCCTAATTCACTTTTTGACAGTGATGCATTTGACTTTGAGTACGGGACAGTGATGCTGAGGATGAACAACGGACTGGATGTGACTCACCTTGTGGAGGCGGAAGGTCAGTGGGACATTTACCTTAGGCTGTAAGAGTGCAAGCATCAATATATCCAAAATGTGAATACAGTATTATCAAAAATCAAAGTGCACAGAGATGAGTTATATATATATAAAGGTCAGAAAGAATGTAGCCTTAAAAAAAGATAAATAATTAAGTTAGGCAAATATTGATGTTTGAAACTATATAGCTGAAAGCATTCATAACAAAATAATAAAAACTAAATGATGAGTTGTAGTTCTCTGATTTTAAATCAGTTCTGACTGCTTCAAACCACCAATAAATTAGCAGTTATAAAATAACTGTAAGAAACTGCTGTGCATGTATCACATCAACCTACAGTAACTCATTAGGATTAAAAACACTGATAAGCCAGGATACTTTGTTCTGGAGATTGAAAGTGTTGTATAAAATTTTATAACAGTCAGGTAGTCGACAGATAAGACAGTAAAACAAGAGTACCGCTGAGTGGGTGCTAACTCTCGGCTGTTTTGGATTTGTAATTGTGTTTGAAGTTTGATGGTCTCGCTTGAACAGTGTGCTTCTATGGTGCGAATCTGAACATCCTGGGTCACGTCGTTCTCGAGTTATGGCCAATGTTAAAGTTTTTGTGGAACAGGCTCTGCCAATGCCAAGGCTGTGACAATAGCTCTACTTTTTTCCTCTTTTTTCTTTAAACTTTTTTTACGAGAAGTTTATGGTTGTGTCTCTGCAGAAATGTGTACCATAACAAAAGGGAATTCCATCTTGTGTAACACATGCTCACAATCCAATTCTGTTTCAGAGGAGATGCTAAAGGCAGCAAAGGAACAAGAGGCTCTGGAAAATGAGATGATGCCAAATGGAGGGAAAGTTAAAGGACTCTTCAGAAAGTCCAGGAACTCATCTCAGCAAGTGCTCACCACCAGAGGTATCTGTCTCAAGACTGTCTCTAACGTCAATCTAAGCCCTATTTAAAGCAAAGGTTGCATCAACAGATATGATCTCTGAATATATGGAAACACGTCTCTTTCTCACTCTCCTCCACACACACTAACTTTTTTCACTAAGTTACAGAATCAAATAACATACACTTAACAAATGAAAGCAATGAAACTAACTCACATCATTTTTTTTGGGGGGGGGGGGTCTCCACACCCACATTGAGATATAATTGAATCGACCACTCCCACTAAAGAGGCCTCTGCGGGTGTAATCCAATGATGCGCTCCTTTTTGTTCCACTTTGAA
>VUQK01016232.1:0-16898 GCA_015106715.1 Bujurquina vittata
CAAGAAATGAGAACAAGCAGAGTCGGTATTCAGGACAAGGCGGTAAAAAAAAAAAAGTTAAGGAGAAGGCTGCAAGAGAAATGTTCACAAAAACAGAAGGCAGTGGTTCATATTCTCGGCTTTATTGGTGTCCTAAAGAATGTCCTGTGGCTCGTTCTTCTTCATGAACTTTGATTAATTAAAGTTACACAGTCAGCACGGATAAAGAGATTTCAAGCTTCCAGGTCAGGCCGATAACGCTTGTACTGATGCCTTGTACAGTATGTCTTTAGATAACAGACGCCTCCAACCAGCTCATTTATTGATAAGAAAACCTTCCAGCTCTGCTCTTAGATGTCACTCTGAGGAGGAGGAGGTTATCAGGAGCGTATCATATCTTCAGTGATGGTGCAGCCTTGCTTGGTGTGCTGTGTGCCGTTCTGAGCAGGGCTCTCCTTTTGTGTGCTTGGAGGGGAAAATGCAGGGAAGACTCAGCAGCCTGCAAGAACAATAAAGGAGGCCTCACTCGAGTCTCATAGATAAGGCTAAAAATAGCCCTGCGACTCTCTGAGTGGGGATTACACTTCATCAATGCCAAGCAGCAGCACAGAGGCAGAATTCAGAGTGGGGGTGGGCACCCAGCAAACATCTACTGTCACAGAAACATGCCAATGCAGCCCCTCCCCATACTAGGACTGGGGCGGCAGCTTCACATCCCCGCAGACCGGGAGGACGAGGGTGATTCAGGGAGGAAGTTGACTGTCTGGTGTGGCTGGGGATGTATTGCTTAGCCAAATTCTGCATTTATTAAAATCTCAGCTGCAGCATGGTGCAGGGCTGCATGGCTGGAACATGCTGTGTTTGAGGAGATCTACACGTGTGAAATAAAATCAGAAGAAGACATGTTGGTTAAACCTGGGCTGAGACTGAGAGCTACGATCGTAACTGATGATTTGAGTGGTCACCTCGACTGTTTGGAGAGATCTCACAGTCTGAGTGGAAGCTTTAGGAGTGCAGTGATCTGGTCTATGAAGGAACAAAGCAGCAAAAAAAAATCTTAAACTGTTGGTTTGGTTCAGTTAACACAAAACAGAAACTCAGCGCTGTTCAAACTATAAAAGCATATTAGAAGCTTAACGGCGCATCAGTAACTGGCCTTTTCCCCAAATGTAGCCCGTTTATAACCACGATGTTTAGCTGAGCTTCGTCAGCTTTGTGTGGAGGAACATGAGAGGAGATTTGAGGCTGTGGAAAGCTAGATAACATCAGCATGGGTTGCATAGCACCAATCTAAGCTGGTTTAAGCCTGTGTCTTGTTTGTGTTTCATCTGTATTGGCTTAATATCACTGTTCTAATCCTCTGCAGGCAGACCCTGCTCCTCTTTCTTCGTCTTCTCTTCCTTTCTTCTGCTTCCATCCCTCTCTGTCACTTTCTTGCTGACAGACAAGCAAAGCATCCCTCAAGCTAATCCTGACTCACCCGGGCCTGCTTTCCTGCCAGCTGAGATTTCTCCGGACATCGATTAAATTAGCCTTGCGCACCCAGCCGTCTTAGCCTCACCTCCGTCCTCTACTTTCATATCCTACCTTGGCTTAACTCGAGCCAGGCTTCAGTAAAGCCGGAAAGGGTCTTGGCCTGTCTCTGTCATAGCTTATCAAGGAGGGTTGCGCTGCTGTGTAAAGATTTTTGTGGCTTTTATTCATGGTTTTACTAAAGAAGTGAAGCAGACAAAGTTATTTCAGAGGTCCTCGCAAAAGCGTCTCATTGAAAAAATGAAGTATTTGTACAGACTGAAGCCAGACGCTGCCTTAATTTACAGAGCAATAACCTGCGTGGCTCTGTGTCTTTGCGGACTTCTTCAGAATAGATTTCCATTGTTTTCCATGTGGGATATGAATACTCCTCATCTTCGCTCTCCGTCTGTGTCTGGGATTCTGCATGAACCTGTCTGGCAGTTCAAAACACACTCATCAACATGACAGCCTATAATAAACTCCATCCATATGTATATCCACTGTCATCATGACTCTCACCCCTGACCTGCTTTAATTCGGTGTCGCTGCTGCTCGAGGCCATCTTGTCCTCGTTTCTGAGCCCTGAGTCACCGCCGTGTCTCAGCTGTGTCCCTGGCTTCTGTGGCGATGCGCCTCAGAGAATAATGGCTGACAGCGTTTGAATTGTAGAGTGCTTACACATCATTGCTGTGAAAAGTGTTGTCAGCATATTATTATGTATGGGGCTGTTAGGGTGTGAGGTGCTGTTAGAATTTTAAGGCTTTACAAAGATGCGATTTTTTTCTCTGCTTATGGCATTTAAATAACTCTTATTATCTGTAATGTAATTTTTGAATTCTTCAAATGGCACAAATAAATAATGGTTCCCCTCATGGGTGTTTTTTATTATTAGGGTTTCAATCATTTTGTGCCACTGCAGCATCTCTGTTTATTTTAAGGGTGACCAGGTTCAAATATTTGTATCCTGTACATGAAGGATAAACTTGGAGTTTTGAACTATCAAAAGTAATTTAACCCAGTCAGCTAGTGTATTATGCTAGAGAAGAAGCATTACTCTATATTACATTAGATTAGATTCACCTTTATTGCCTCCCTGGGAGAAATTTTGTCTTGGATGAACAAGGGAGACGCGCCACATAAAACCATATTAAATTCGCAGTTTCACCTGTTATCATTCAACAGTATAACTGATAATTTGACACCTTTTCCTTGAGTCAGCTCTGATTGTCGAGTGGTTGTGTTCAGACAGATACCGTCTGCAGGCATGGGCCCGTAGCTTCCTGGTTTGTATTTGAGTTATAGCAGTGTTGAGCTCAGTTTCTGGCTCCATAAAGGTAAATAGCACAAAAGAAGAAAGTTGAGACATTTCCCTGGATCAGAATAGAACATTTCTGCTGTTCTCCTGGAAATAGTCAGTACCTAACCGAATGATGCTGAGTTTAGAAACATTCAATCACCTACAGTTGTCTCAAAATGCAAATTCATTGTTTTTCACGTGGTCTATTTGTGCTCGTTGTGTTGGAGAAGCTGAAACACAGTTTGCATATGTCATAGGTTTGTTTTAAGTGAACAGAAGGACCAGCTGGTGCGCATGCGTGTTAGGTAGTAGGACAGATTTTAGGCCGGGTTTAGGCTGTCAGTAAACTGCCTCCACTCATCTGCAGTATACTCGCAACCCATTGCACCCAAAAGACCTTCAACATCAACACAACAGAGTCATCAAGTCAAACATCTCAAAGAATGAAAGAAGATCCTTCTCATGGTGCCTATAAAAGAAAATGTGCTTTCTGGAGCCAGGAGGTTTTTCTTACTGAGCCTAGACCCAAGCAGCTCATGCTAAGTCATTTAACTGGGAACAGATCAGCTTCTAGAAGATCCATCCATCCATCCATCTTCTTCCGCTTATCTGGGGCCGGGTCGTGGGGTCAGCAGCACAAGCAGAGCAACCCAGACCTCCCTCTCCCTAGCCACCTCCTCGAGGTCATCTGGGGGAAACCGAAGAAGTGTTCCCAGGCCACCTGACAGATATAATCTCTGTCCTGGGTCTGCTCTGGGGCCTCCTCCCAGTAGGACATGCCCGGAACACCCCACCCAGGAGGCATCCTAGTCAGATGCCCGAACCACTTAGCTGTCTCCTTTTGATGTGGAAGAGCAGCGGTTCTACTCTGAGCGCCTCCCACCCTGTCTAAGGGAGAGCCCAGCCACCCTTCGGAGGAAGCTCATATCCAAGATCTCATTCTTTCAGTCGCTACCCAAAGCTCGTGCTTCACACTCAGCTCAGTGCGAGCTGGAGGCCACCACCCGATAAAGCCAAAAGGACCACTACTAGAAGATGGATCTTCAAATCACTGGAGCATTGTGCATCTGGAGACAAAGCACCATCAGATTCAACTCTCCCATCAACTAAGCCAGTAAAAATAGGAGGCGGTGTTTATTCTTAATGTGGTGCAGGTCTTATTGCTGATGCCAGGTTAGGGGAACTGAAACTTAGATTTGGAACTATATCCAGAAATATCGACTAACAGAAGTTGCAGTGCTCACTCTGTGGCTCCCTCCTTTCCATTGGAGTACCAAAAGCCAGGCTCTCTCTTCCCTCTAATCCACACTCGGAGGTTTGACACACGCCCGGCAAACTGAATGAGGGATTCATGACTCGTCTTTCATCCCAAAATAAGCAAGGCATGCCTTTTTCACAAAATCTGTTATGATTTGTAAGCAACCCAAAAATTATGCGTAAATATGAATATGAATAGTAAGCATATTTTAATATCTAGAACTAAGAAATTTTGTAAAAGCAAATTACCCACACAGTGGCCTCTAAGGGTTAAGGTTCCTTCATTTGTCATTGTACAACACAGAACAACATAGCTTTGCATCGCTGCTTAAAAAACAGAGTATGAGTTATAATCAATTAGGCAAATAGGAAATAAAGTAAGATGAGTCCTCAGTGAGCAGCTCCTGTAGGTAATGCTGTTGGTCTGTCATGGCTGAAACAGGAAACCTGCTGCCTGGATGTTCTCCCCTTTTGCAAGAGGAAATGTGGATCTGATTAAAATTTTAAATTCCATGTATTTTGCTGACCTAGAATCTGACACAAAAAAAAAATCCTTTAAGACCGATTAGAAACGAAGAACAGCCAAGTAGCATTGTGAACAAATAAGAAAATGCTTTTCTGAAATTTGGGTGAACTAATCCTTTAAACAGGATTATTGCAGAGTAGTTTGTGGTGAAAGGTTTTGCTTTGCTTTTTAACCTGGTGGTCTTGAGATTTCTGTTTCCTGTAGTCGCCTCCATAGAGCTTTTTCTTTTCCTGCCTGGTCTCCATTTCCGCCTGCTTTATTTCCCATGCCCGACCTTACCTCTCTGGGGGAGGGGAGGGTTTTAGGGGATGGTTGCAGAGCTGAAGAAGACATCACTTCAACTCGGCACCCTTGATCTGATGCCCAATGCTTCCATGTTTCCAGGTGTCACATATGCTGCAAAGGGCTACTTCGACGCTCTGGTGCGGATGGGCGAGATGGCCAGCGAAAGTCAAGGCTCTAAGGATCTTGGTGAGTCCTTGTAGTGGCAGTAGCACCCTTGTTGGGGTACAGGGGGGTCACACAAGCAGATGATGGATGAGATCGTGCTGTAGGGCAGAAGATGACCAAGCTGAAACTGGACACACACACGCACACACAGACATTTTTCTGGCTTCAGAAATGTGTGTAAATCTTCAGAGCTGAGCATTAGCCTGATTTTTCCTGCACTTCAGAGCTTCTTTGATACATTATCACCTCCGATTCATATAGCGAAACACATTCTGGTTTGAGAAGAATTAATTCTGCATGATTGTCACAGCTTGCCCATTTGGTTAATCCCTTGTTTCCTCACATTCAGGAAAGATAAAGGCTTTCCAGTCGTTTTTTTTATTGCACCGCTGTGAGCAAGTAATAATTTACAAATTCACAAGAGTACAGATGGTGAGGCGGAATGATTTTCTATTCATAATAAGCCCTCAATATATTGTCTTTCTGTTTTGAATGCCACTTTCAGCCTGTTTCCCAGCACGCTTTTGCTTTCGCACAGCGTGCTGTCTGGTTTTGGTCAGATCAGTTCGGGTTCTGCTCCTAACAGACGTACCTGGATGGAAGGGTAAAGCTGCTTCATGAAGTAGGACAGTAGTGTGGTAGTTGTAGACCCGGTCACGTGCTAGGGAGTGTGCTGAGTCCTGGATCGTGGCAGCTTCTTCGTTCCTTCACCTTGATGTGATGTAAGATAGCAGGCGTGTACTGAATCAGCAGAGGAAAGTAAGGAAGGATGTAGAGATGTTAGAGGACTGAGATCTCTGAGTGAGGATATAAAAGCTGCATTCATTATTCATGGGGAAACTTTTTTTTCTTTTTGGGCTTTCGTGCACTTCTAGAGTTTCATCTGTTCAGTCTTCCTCCCTTTCGCTCTTTGAATAAACACTGGGTGGGGCTTGTATATCCGGTGTGAAAAGCTTCTTTTTTTATCTATTCAGTTTCATCTCCATGATCGGTACAATGATCTAATTCAAGTCATTTTCATGTGACAGTGTTTTAGGGCTGAACCTTTAAACATACAAGCCTGTGATTAACATTAAAAGTGAGAGGGAAGGCCTTTGCACACTGAGAATATTTTATTCTCCCAACATGTATGTCAAAGGTTTTTGTAACTGTGATAACTGCAAACATGATGGCTCTTTGTGCTTTAGTGGTTAATTAAATAAAATGCATGTCAAATGTAAATAGAACTGTTGACTCTGTGTGCAAACTCCTTCACAGGACATACCATCATCCATCTCTGCATTCCCATTTCCATCAGATTTGTTGCTGTCTGCTTGGTTGTGTAGTCTTTTGTCTGCATGTTTGTGTCTTTTTTGGATTTCTTTCTCTGGCAGCCGAACCGTGACTCAGCAGAACCCCCCTCCGCCTCCGGTGAAATGACAGACTAGGGTGAGCAGAATGGATTGATGGCGTCTCTGCATATCGGCAGTGTACAGAGCGGCTGTGGCTTGTGCAGACCGAAGGGGGAGTCGGTCTAATGATGCTTATTGCTTTACATATTCCATTACTTGCGTTGAGCCTCGTGGGTTTATTGAATCACCAAAAAACAGAAGAATTCAGTTTGTGGATGATTCTGGAGTCACTTTGAGGTTTTCTGTCAGTCTCTTGGTATGAAGTCTGGAACCTCTGAAAAAATTCTGCCAGCTAATCTGTAGTGTGTCCCATAGGAAGAGCTGTTGTATTATAAAGCAGACTGCCCCACTCTGTGTGTTGCTGTATAATGAGAGGCTATAGAGACAGTCAATATAAGTCAGTGTTTCTGTTTGGCTCCAGAAGAAGCCGGAGGAAACACTGAGCACCATTGTTGCTGCATAATGTGGAAAAACTCCCAAACCTGCCAGCTTATTAATTAGCAGATAACACGGATTGTGCATTTGGTTTTGTGTGTGTGACCGACCTGAATTTCCTCAGCTGTCACGTGTCTGCGGCTGTGACCAGAGCCACAAGCACCGAGTCTCAGATAAGCAAATCTGTGAGTTTGTGTGCATGTTTGTCAGGGATAATCACTCATCCGGGCCTTTACCTCACACTTCATAATTAATGAGGAATGAAGGCAGATTTGTAAAATCGTCCAGCTCATAATTGTTCCTTTAATTGGGTTTTGTTGAGGAGAAAATGTGTTGGCGCTGTAGAGCTGAAAATATAACGGGGCCAAAAGGCTCTGCCACCTCCAACTATACTCTCTGAAACAATGTCATTAATCACAGCGCATTAAGATGAACAGCAGCTAATCTGAGCAGGGATGCCGAGCTGCATGTGACGGGGTAGAACAAGGAGGAGGAGGAGGAGGAGGAGGAGGAGGAGTGGAGCTGAAGCATTGACCTTGATGGTGAAAGTGAAAAGCACTGGGCTGATAAACTGGCTCATGTTAGCATCTCTGATCTTATCCCGATTAAATGGATCACTGCTGCTCCTCTTAAATGAAAGATGGCATAAATATATTAGAGATTATTAAAGGGGTTATAGTAAGTGCTGTTTATGGCACATCTGATGTTTTTAATAGGATTATGAATTAAGTTAAGTTAGGAATTTGTGGCAGTTGTGTTTTGCACTGTAAAAGGTGAACATACCTGTAACATGATGCCGTGTTTTCAGATGCGGTGGCACCTCTGCATTATTGGTCACCAGGTGATAATAGTGAGTGGATAGGAAAGGCACCCTGCACATTACATTGAGTGGCAGCACCCTCTAACCAAACACCATTAGCTTCCCGAGGACTGTGCAGCGTTTTTTTTTTTTTTTTACACCTGGGGAGTAAGGACAGCCTGGCGCACGTGTGGTGGACTCTGAGGAACTTGTTCCTAACAGAAACTTCTGGATGGGTGCTGTTCTACTGCAGATCCTGTCACTGCCATTCAATAATGAACACCTTGGAATATCCGACATCTTGCTGTGACAGTAAATTGTGTGCGTGTTAACCCATATCTTGGCTCATAAGCTAAAGCACAGGCCAAACATGTTGCGTTAGGTCTGGATTTGTGCTGCTAAAATACCTTTTGTGTACAAACCATATTCAGGCTTCATATACAAGGCGTTTATCCTCCACATGCTGCAGTTCATATCTAATATATGGATATTCACACAGTGATGGGTTCCAGTAAAACTTTGAGATTCGGATCAGGGGAAGACTGGCTCTACTTTCTAATCCAGACTTTACCCATGATTAGCCGTTACAAAACTTTAATGAGCTCTAATGCACGTTTCATAACAAAAAGCTTAATCAGACCTGTTTTTGACCCCAATTTTCAGCTCCAGTGATCAATAACAGAGTTGCCTGAATGTGGCAAACGAAGCTCTAACACAGAGATGTTCATCATGGTGTTCTCTCACGGTGGCTGATTTAAACTCTGACACTTCAGAAGCAGCTGCAGAGACATGGGAACAGTTTAATAGCAGACTGTCGACACACAAACACATACTCATAAATAGACTTATTGTACGAGCATGCACCCTCGCATGCCTCACAGGCCATAATCAAACTGACTAACATTACATGATTATTATCCACTCCTGCAGTCTAAAATAAGCTGGGACACACTCATGGGGACACTCATTTGGTATCATATGTGCAGATTGCTAACAACACATAAGAACCTGGCACAGGAAGAGGAAATGATGCATGACTATGTTTCATTTAGTTCTTCTTAATTTACACAATGCTGTCAGAGTTTGAAGAACTGCTCTGACTCGCTGCGAGGAGAGACGAGATGCTCCATGGCTGCAGAGCAGAGTGTCATCCCACTCATCCTCTCCGCTTTCACTACGCTCCGTGTCTGCGAACGCCCCCGCTTTGATGTGGGAGCTCAGGCAGTCCTGGGAGAACACGCCAACTCTGCACACACTTCTAAAAATAGATGAAATGAAGCGCTCCAAAGGAGGAGGAGAGACGGAGTACGCCGCTCGAGCCGCAGCCCAAACATGGTTTGCCGGTGATGTCGGTATGGATGAAAATGACATTGTCTTTCTTCCGTATACTAAATATGGGCATGGTTGTGAGGGAAAAATAGGAGGCTCCTGCAGTTCCGGTTCCCCTTTTGTCCATATAAGGGCTCCGCCATTCAGCTGCAGTGTTAGGCAGAGGCTGCATTCACTCAGCTCTCAGCTCTGGGACACAAAACCTGCTAAAAGCGTGAAGCAAAGCATCCACTTAGCTTTGCTCCATGTTTCCTGCAATACAGCTGATTTCAAATCAGTAAAGATCCAAACCTGCGTTTTATTGAGTTTGTGCGTCTCTGCCATTAAAATTCAATGAAGGATTTTCATCATCACTGGGATTTTTCAAGTGTCTTAGCCAGACAGGCAGGATTGCATAGAATATGTCAGGAAAATGATTCAGGATTAAAATTAGAACCCCTCATTAAAGCTATCCATCCATTTTCTCCTGCTTCATTTGGCTGTGGTCACAGCAGTTTAAGCTGTATTCAACTCATCCTTTCCCAGCAACAAATTGGGAGACATAATCTCTCCATCTAATTCTGGGTCTGCCCCATGGTCTCCACCCAGTCGGGCATGGCCGGCTCCTCTGGAGATGAAGGAGCAGCAGCTTCAAACTCCCTCTGGATGTCTGAGCTCCTCACCTTCTCTCTAAGGCTGAGTCAAACCATTGGTAGAAATGCAGCTTCACAGGTGAGTGTTGGATCATCTGGTAGAACGTTCACATTACTGTCGACACCGCCCAAATCTGCCGCTCCGCCTTTCCATCACTCACATAACTGAACTTCCTCGGTTAGGGGTAACAACTCTGGACCCTGGTCCAGCTGTTTCCAGCCGTGGCCTCAGACTTTAAGGTGGTGATTCTTATCTTGGTTGTTTCACACTCTGCAACTAAACTTATTTTCTCACCTCTGACGTCCTCATTAAGCACCTCGAGGCGACTGCATGTTCGAATTATGTTAGCTTTTTATATTTGTCTGGGCAGTCATTCAATAAATATTCACATTAACTGCTGTTTAATTCTGTTGTGACTCCTGAGCAGCTTCCAACAGAACTCCAGCTACTATCAGCTCACTGCTATAGTTCTTATTAGTGATGCCTGTGAGCAAATTATCATCCTATATGCACATATACTCTCATTTGGTTCCTATTCATCACATTATGATCTATTTCATGTCTTGTCATTGCCATGGGCTAAGCACACTGTAGCATAACATCCATCTCATTAAATCCATTTCAGGTTAATTTAGATGGCCAAATTTAAGGTCCAGGAAACAATTACCCTTTGGTTGATTAATTCATTGCAACACGATTTAGAGGAGTGTGTTGGCCTTTAGGGCATATTTCTCCCCTTCATCTGACATGCTGTTAAAGGATAGCATACTTCCACAAATGGGAACAAGGCCTGGATGCAATCAGTGACTCGATGAGGCAACCATGGGGGAGAACGCACTTCTGACGGGTCAGAAAGACACAAAATTCCTTCCTGTGTTTCAAAATTCCTCAGCAAATGTTACTGTATAATTTTCCCTTCATTTGTCTCCCAAATAATGACCTCCTGTTTCAGAGGGAAGTGGTTTGTGTCGCCTTTCACGCTGCGTGACTGGATGGCAGCAGCAAAAATATGAGCTCTTTGAAGCAGAGGTAAAGAGAACGAGATGAAAGCAATAATAAAGGCTCATAAATACGGACATGAAAACATCATTTGACACCCTAGGCGATGCTGCTATGTCACCGACCATCTCTTAGGGAAACTCCTCCTTAATATTCATGACTGCTGTCCCTCCGAATGTGTCCTGCTTGAGCTTAAGGGGAAAAAACGTTGACCCCAGTGTAACCCTCATTTTTCTGAGCCAGCACAGACTGAATTTCCCCTGAGCTTCAGCTCCAATCTGAATTCAGCCAGCACTCATTCTGCATGGAGGGCAAAATGCAGCAAGAGCACTCTTTCAAAATCCTTTTGCCTGGCCTTGTCACCTCTACAGCTCATGGTACAGACTGGGAACGATCGTGTACAACTTTAAAAACATTGATTGCAGCATTTTGAATCATCCCCTGATGTCAGGTCTGTGTGCAAAGTCAGAACAAAAGGATATTATGGAGTTTACGCCTAAGTGGAACGATGATGGACCACTGATGTGCGGTCACAGTGCAGGCTCATGAAATCTGTTTGGTCAGTGGTTTGTGTTTATGCAGAAGCAAAGACACTTTTTCTCTTCCTGTGCAGGATTATAACTGTTCTTTCCTGAAGATCATAGTGTGTAATGAAGGAACTACATTCATCCTGGGGTGTGTGTTGTGCCCTTCAGTTGTCCTTTAGCTGCTACTGCTGTTGCACAAATGCATTAAAGTATCCTGAATTACCAGAATTAAGAAATGCACGTTTTTTGTTTTTTTTTTGTCAGGAGGCTCCTGATTGTGTCATCTGCTGAAAACATTAGAGGGGCAGTTAGTCCTACAGAGACTAAACCCCAAAACCCACCAGAAGATGAACCAAAGCATGCAGCGTCCCACTAAGATCCACTTTTATTTTTCTCTATCCGCTCATGTATTTTAAGTCTGATCTGCATCAAGTACCCCTTTAATGATCAAATCCCAAGGGGCTAATCTGTGATGGGCAACAAACCATCCGTTCCCTGTCTGCACATCACCGGAGCAGTGCTGCACTGCCAGCTTAGCTTTCCCTTACTGTTCCTGTCCTCAGGTCACTCTGGGCGGTGAGGGAGGGAGAATGCAGAGAAACAGAGGAAGAAACAAGAGGCACATAATGAAGAGAGAGACAGAAGAAAGAGCAAGGCCAGACAGGAAGTGATGCGCTCCCAGCTCATTAGCAGCTTCCACACAGTCTCTGGGCAAATCAAAACCGAGCTGCCAAGAGAGGACACAGGCCATCACCTCCACCTGCCATTCATTACTACAACCCACTGCAATCCATCAGCACTTTACAACACACTGTCAACAATAAGCTGGATGCCATTCAGCTGACAAAAAGTGATCAGTGAGTGATTCATTTAGCAAATGACTCTAATGGGGTGGGACTGTGGCTTTAATGATGCTTTGGACCATAAAATGTCCTTGAGCGTTGTCGTGTTGTCCTTGATGTGGGTAGTCGGTGGTTTAATGATGCTGATGATAAAGTGAAGTATTAAGACTCTGATCTGAGACAGATACTCTGGAGCTGTTGTTAGGCGTTTGATTCCCATCTCTGTTTCTGAATGTTTATCCATATCAAAACTGAGCACACTGGCACTTGTCAGCTCATTATTAACTTATTGTCACCGAGCTGTAGCCTGAAGCTGTCAATGAATTCTCATCTGTCATGCATTTTAAAACAAGGCCCCATTTAGTGGAAGAATTGGTGTTTTGTAAGGTTGAAATCCACATTACACCCTGATTTAGATGGCCTCTTCTGCCTCAGTGTGCTAACTCAGTGATAGGAAGAGACTGAGTGATGGATCATTTACAGAAAGCTTTCTTTTTATTTAGTTGTAGATTCCCCGCTGAGAGGATTTAAGATGCCAAGAACAGTTTTGACCTACCGGGTCAAAGCATAAAAAGGCTGTTAGGTTTTTATCTCCATTCATGCCTCCGTCCCTCCGTCTTAGTGTCAGCTTGCATCTTCTGCCACAGATGATCACTCTTCATTTTGCACCCCATCAGCCACCACGTAATGATTATGAATAGCCAGTCATTCCTATTGATCTCCTGCAGCCTGGTTGTTTTTAAAACATTCATTTTTCTTTCCAGTAAACCGTGGAAGTTGTCAAATAGTGCAGATCTAACATGACGTGTTTACACTTGTGTCACCAGGATTTGTGGCCTTATTGAAATTCATAAGAAGAAACACGGTGGCAGTTCGGCTGAGGTTTTACTGCCAGTGCAGTGGAGGATTATAGCTGGAGCACAGATAATGCACAAAATGTTATGTTGATTAATTTCAACTACAACAGAAACTTGTAATTTGTTGTCAAGTAAATGCTTGAAATCTGAATGCTAAATCAGGTATTGTTACTCCTTCTGGGGAAATTTGTTCTCGGGGGTGTTTGCATGCACCCGGATGCAGCCAGTGTTTAACAGAATTAAAGACCCAGAAGAGCACAACAATAACTGTGTCAATCATGCAGCAGTATGGAGGACACATTTCCCTGCAGTGCCTTGTTCTCCCTTCACTGCAGCTTTCTGGGGGATTAGAGCTGCTTGTTTGCTTTCAGGATTCTATAATACGGCCCCTGCAGAGATGCTCACTACATAAAACACTTTCCTTCATATGGCCATTGACTGTGGCTCGCTCCTTCCTCCTCACCTCCAGGAGAAGCAGCTGGAGTAATAAACCCAGATGGTAGTGCTGCCCTTTGGTTGCCCAGATGAATGATGGGCTCGTTCCCACCCTGCAGTCTAACTGTACACAGGTGCCCCGACAGAGTGCTTTGGCAGCTGAGTCATGGGAGTGTTGAGTGAACTGTGAACTTTACTGCACATTTGGTCTCTCAGCATTTATACATCAGTCATATTTTTTGTCAGCCCATTTAAGATGAGAGCTTCTTTACTTCTCATGTGTGCTGGAAACCTCTGAATCTCACTTAATTGATTGTTAATTGAGTGTTAGAAAAACAATGATAGCCAGGTGAGGTGTTTTTTTTTCATAAAAATCTCGTGCCGTGCCATCCTGGGAGGAAGACGGTGTGACTAACTTGGAGTTGCAGCCTGCTTGAATCTTGGTTGGCGAAAACATTTTGTGAACAAAAGCAGTGATTGTGCATTTAATCTTTAACTGATCTGGACCTGCGTGTACTGAGCACTGGCAACAATGTGCTTTCCTACCCTTTAAGCCTCAGATGCTGGGATCTGCTCTGATTAATAGTAAGCGGCTTACTTCTGGTGGCTAGAAGTCCGATATTTCACAATGCAAGGTGGAGAGATTTTGGATTAGATGGGTGCAATTAAACAAGAACATCCAGGAATTTGGGGATTTTCCAGATGATAAAAGCGTGCAGGTCAAAGTCACAGACCAGCACTGTGAGACCTGTTGGCTGTTTTTCTTTGTGGAGTTACGGCTTTATTAAAACTTGTGTTTTTTGGGCCTTATTTCCTTGGGTTATAATAGAATTGTACTTTGGCAGATGGGTCAAGAGAAAACTTCAAATCTCCTTGTTCAGTTTAGCCATTTTATCATGGCAGTCTATGGGGATTCACTCACTTTTGGAGGCACCCTTAAGTGGTCATTAGAGAAAGTGCAGTTTTTTGCACATACTCCAGTTACTTTGGAGACAGCTTTGTTTTCACAGCTGATAGAACTGGAACAACCATTTAAAACAGCAAAGATCCAACTTGCACTTAAAAGATCAAACTGGCATTCATTTATTTATTTTATAGGCTTCAGCAGCTGGTGGCAGAGTGACCTTTCAGTCACCATCTATCTGCTCCTCTGAAGTTTAAGATGATGATCTGGAGACTGAACTCTGACCTGCAAGGGGAGGAGAACCAGAGAGAAAAGTCAGACTCTCATTAATTAGTTTGTAGGATAAACGCATGAATTCAAAAACCCCGAAACAATCCGGGCTTTATTTTAGTGTACTAACTGGTATTATCTTACCACTATATTTTATTAGCAGCTCAGAGACTTTTTATTGACAGTGAGGGAGCAAGCATGAGAACTAATGTCCGTATGTTACCTCAGATTTAAGAGAAAGAAAGGGGGTCTGATTTAACTCAATGCTCATTTCTCCATATTTGGACAATTTCTGCTAACGTATGGAAATTAATTCTGAAGGTATCATTGAAATAAATGCACAAGAAATTTGAAACGTCTCCAGGAATCTGATATTTTGTGTTATTCTAGAAACTGATACTATGTTAATGGCTGTTTCTTCAGTATCCCCCCCCGGCTGAGATGGAGGTACCACTGTGTGGGACAGAGGTGCTCGAGTTCAGCTCAGTCGCTGCTTCCTGTCAATGGCTACTGGCTACTTATTAATGGATGGGATGGGCATGTGCGTTGGGTGCCCTCCAAGAATTAAAGGAGAGTTAGAAAGTACACATCATTACACATCATTTATGTGCCTCACTGGCCCTAATGCCCTGTTCAGCTGCTGTCAGACACTTCCACAGTGTTACAGCCTTTCCTTTCTTGAGTAGATGCCTTTAAAGTATGATGCTGTACTGTACGAGAAGCTTTACTCTGCTAAAGACTATTTGGTATCTGCATGCATGAGTCAGATTTCCCTCGTGAGTTACGTCTTTATTTTTTCCTGTTTAGGTAAATGTTATAATAATAATAATAATAATAATGTGACATCTGATGGCTGAGAGGTTAAAGGGCAGCCATGAGGATATCGCACAAGTTCAAATCTTCTAGGCAACTGTTGACGGTAAATGTCCAAGAGAGACTTGCTGCATGGCTCAGATAGCTAATTCAAACCTTCAGTAGGGAAAGTATTTTGTCAAAAAGCAGAAAGTATAGATTTGGTATGTTTTATAATTCTAATATTAGTTAAAATAAAAACGTTGTTGTTTTATTATGTGACTGAGACACAAGCTGCTGCAAAGAAGAATGGAAGAGAATAAAAAAGAATGAAGACAAGAAAAGGGAAGAAGGGTCGATTTTAAAACAGACTCTTCAGTAGAAAAACAGACTTTTGTTATTATTAAAAGGTTCTATCTAAAATACTGTAGCAGAACCTCAGTAGTCCCTAAAAGTAAATATGAACTTAATTTCCTCGCACCTCTGCCCCCCCTCCTCATGCTCTGACCTTTCCTAAATCCGCTCCATCTCATCTGCATGACCACAGCACTTCCATTAAGCCCATTAATCCTGTTCATGCAGCCCACTCTGTGTCCCCTGTGACTGTCCACTGTCCATGGGTCCACACCCACATACAGACTCCCGGCTAGTCAGCACTGCGGCGGTATGCACTCGCTAATGTCAGCGTGCAGAATGCGAGAGGCAGATGAGTGACAGTAATAAATATTAGTGGGTTCATTTAGAATAAATGTTCTGCTGGAAGATGTACTAAGCATTTTCATAAACGTGCTCAGGCCGCTTTTCTCAGTGTATTATTATTATTATTATTTGTCTTTATAATGTATTTCCATATATTATGGTAGATAAGAAACTGCAGTACATGTACACGATGTTTTTATAAGATGTTTTTATAAATCTCTTTAGAGAGTTGACTTGTTCGTTTGGTTTCCTTTCATTCATATGTTTTTAATAGTTGTGCACTAATTCCCAGATAGGTTATTTATTATTTGTAGTATTTAATTGAACATACAGTTAGCTTTAGTGGATAAGTATGCTCTAATATCTTTGGCTGTAGTGCTGCACTGATTCTGGATTTTTGAGGCAGAGACTTTGAGGACCTACAAAAGACGCACTTGATCTGGGCCCATATCAATGTGCAAAAAACTGTTTGGATGCTGTTTAAAATATATTTAGTTATGTTTAAAAAATCTTTAAATTCTCTTCAATGCAGTGTCCATATTTGGCCAGCATATCGGTTTATCCCTGTTTGATATTTTCTTACATGGATCCATATTTCTTTGACAAACAAAAAGCTGATGCAAATTTTTTTTTTTAAAGTAAATGTTGTTGTGACCACAATATGTGCAGTTTATAGTACAAACATGTTCAATAATCCCGCAATTTGTAATTGATCTGAACGTCTGCATGTAAAGTCCAGGATCTGTGTAAGTGATCAGAGCTGGTGTGTAAGTACGGGGAGGGTCTGAGTGTGTTTCTGTGTGAGATCTTGTTGTGTGTCTCATTTTTTCCTGGGGTACTTTGATCTGTCACTGTCTCCTCAGGTCTCTATCCCTCTGTTCTTTGCTCAAACTAGATCTTTGTGTTCCTTTTTTTTTTTTTACACTGCATTACGTATTCAGAAATGGCACCATGTAGGTTGC
>VUQK01016232.1:16918-30302 GCA_015106715.1 Bujurquina vittata
CTTTTTCCTTCTTTTATTTTCTCTATCTATTTTTTTTTTTTTTTTTTTTTTTTTACACTGCATTACGTATTCAGAAGAGGCAGCATGTAGGTATCTTAAAACAATGCGCACCTCCTTGGCTGCATGAATCATCCTTTACTTTCTACTTTTATTTATTATTTTATTTTGTATTTTTAGCTTTTGATTCCTTTCTGGGGTCTGCTTTTTTGTGTTCCCCCTGTTATGTTGCAGTAAAACATGTCTTATTGCAAGGATGGAGTACTAAAGATTTTCTTTTGCCATGTTGTTCCTGTGTGTTTGTTAGCAGTAGAGCTGGTAAAAGGGAAAACCACATAATTTACAGTAGCTTGGTTTCAAACATCAGTAGGTTTCTTGACTAACTCTTTTTTTTTATTTCAATTTTTCATTCACTGGTGCATATTTCTGTTGTGTTCTTTTAGTTTTTGTCACTGTTCTGAGTTTTGTCTGCTTTGTCGATGTCACGTCTCATCTTGTCCTTTGCGTCGTCCTCCCCCGGTCGCTGTCCACCTGTCTCTCATCTGTTCTGCGCAGCTGCATGGTCTCTCTTTTTTGCACGATGAATGTCGCTCTCACAGACTTTGGAAAGATTTAATATCGCTATCTTTTTTCTTTTTTTCCTCTCTCCCTCCCCTCCCTTCTCTCTTTTTGTTTATCGTCTTTCTTTGTCTTCTCTCTGCAGGGGATGTGCTCTTTCAGATGGCTGAAGTGCACAGACAGATCCAGATCCAGCTTGAAGAGATGGTGAGCATGTGGTGGTGGTGTTGCTAAAATCAGCACTTCTTAAGCCACGAGCTGCGAACCAGACGGATTGTGGGCTTGTTGCTTTGGAGTCACATGATATAGTTTAATATTTAATACCCAGCATGACGCGCTCCTGTAAACGAGGAGCTCTTAGTGTCATTCCAGTTTCTAATGGCAGCAGCTCACTTTATTGAAATATGGTTTGTTTACTGATACTCTGATATGGAAATTACAGGCATTACAGACTAAAATTATTCTTATTTCAATTCTCCAAAAGGTCTTTATTTGAATCCATAAAGAGTAAATTGGCCAATTTTGGCAACATTAGAAGGAACCAAAGAGAAATAGTGAGGAGCACACTAGCTTTAATGTTTCTGCACATTGTGTTAAAGGGTGTTTTGAAGTCTTTGATCTTTTGGAAAATGGGTGTCAAAGATTCAAAGCATTGATGCCATTTTTTGATACAAAATTCAGATTAAAAACTGAGGCTATGCAAAAATTTCATTCAGCTCTGACAGCAAGAAAAAAACTGGTATAAGAACATATGGATCTTGATGAGGAGGAAGAAAAAAGGAATTTATAAACTATAATGTGCATGTATAAGAATGCAGTCTATACTATATATAAAGATGTAATTTGTCCTGTCTTCTCTCAGCTGATACACACACACACACACACACAGGCAGCAAATGCACACTTCACATCCTGCTTTAATCATTTGTGGTGTCAAGCCCTTTGAGGCGTTCTCGTACCCAACGCTAAAACATGAACTGCATTCCTTTAAAAAAAAAAAATAATAAGTGTGTAACTTCTGGAGGTTTCTGTGTAACTTGTTGTTTGTTGCATTGTTTTTGAGGCTTTTCTGTGTATCTTGCAGCTGAAGTCTTTCCACAATGAGCTGCTTACAGAGCTGGAGAAGAAGGTGGAGCTGGATGCACGCTACCTGAATGTGAGTTCCTTTTTTATGTAGAAGCAAAGAGTGCAACTGTCTTGGGAATCTAATGCTTGTTTCATATATCAGCGTTTTAAGGGGTTGGTTAAAGTGACAAAGAGAATTATCCTTAAGGGGCCTTTCAGCCTTCGTTAGCTCATTGTTTGGTTTTATGATCCATTTGCTGTTCAGTCTCACTTTCACAAAACAAGGATTTTTTTTTTTTTTTAAAGGTGCTGGCAGACATGTTCAGACCTACTTTGGAGACCAGAGCTGAGCTAAATCATTGTTTTCCAGCATGTTACTAATAAAATGAACATATCTGGTTAAAATAATGCAGATAGCTTTTCAGAAAAACAAATTAGAGCCGCTTCTATTCAGACAGCCTTTCCTTAATTCAGTCAGTTTCATTTATCTCTGAATGTAACAAAGATTCTTTTAGTTCTTTCTACCCGAGACTAGAAGCTGGAATACATTTCATGGAAAAAAGATTCTGCACTTGCGATAAGAATTGCTGCTTGAGGAGATACTGATAGCATAATATTCAGATTCATTATGTAACAGGACACCTGTCCCACCACTAGCTGGAATAAAACATCCCGTGGTAGTGATTTATGTGGAATACAATATGAACCACATTCTCATTAAATCATAGGCTGGGAGACAAAATCCACTCCTTAATTTCCCACCAGCTTTTGTTCAAACCGTTGCAGCAGGTTACATAAACATTTTATTCTGTCCTGTGAATTGCGAGTGATTCAATGAAAATGAGAAGTTTTGCACAAAGTGGACAAAATGAAATCAAGGAATTTTATTTAGTGTGATCAGCATGTTCATTTGAGTTTGGAACATATTACATGGTACATGCTCTTTACATGCACACACTAGTATTGGTGCTAGTGTTTTTGGTACCTGCACTATAGAGAAACATGTGGAAAATCAAAAGGAAAATAAATATTGAAAAGCATGAGGAGAAATGAAGCAAACATGAAAATCCCAGAGTAATGCTCCAGTTTTCCTGTCTCTGTTCTGCACCAATTAGGCAGCAATACAGAAGCTGACCGCTTGTCAGCAGAGTCTGAAATGAATGTCTGCCTCTGTCAGTGTGAAACATCCTCTGTGGACTGCTGTGCCCCTGCTGACTTTGTGCTGCCCCCACCAGGCTGCGCTGAAGAAGTACCAGATGGAGCACAAGAGCAAAGGGGAGAGTTTGGAGAAGTGCCAGGCAGAGCTAAAGAAACTGCGCCGGAAGAGCCAGGGCAGCAAGCACCCATCCAAATATGGAGACAAGGAGATGCAGGTCAGTGTGTGTGTCAAAGTAAATGTGTGCACAGATGTGCACAGGCTGATGAAATGTTTAGCTAAGCTTCTTCAGCGGATCAATAAGGAATAAAGCAGATGTCTGTCGATCACCAGCACCCATATGGGTATCTGCAAGACTACTTTTAAAAACTGCATAACAACATGGCTGCAACAGCCAGTGCCAAGAAAATCTGATCCGGCTGGTTTCAGACCCGCACGTGGCGCAAACAAACTGCCAGTCAGGTTCTAGAGAAGATATCTGTTTCACATAACATGCTTCATCTTTATTTCAACGATGTCAGAATTCAAAACACCAACAGAGACTTTTAGTGAACTCGTGCTGACTCTTCAGTCTACCACATACTCTGCTCCTCCTGGCTCACACATGCTTTTCCCTACTCCTGATGGGATTTGAGCCTCAGTGCGCCCAGTAATCCGTGACTGCTGCTGGTGCTGATGGGATAGAGAATGCTGAGCTGAATGGGATGGGGCCCCCGACTGGGCACACACAGTTTGTGCGCCCACTCTGAGAGAGAAATGGAGATAGTGGAGGTTACCACTCAGACTCACCATTAAACACTTTTATTTTCCCTGAATAACAAACACACACACATTTTATTGAGATTGAAGTTTTAGTCAAGGTCTTAAAACATCCGTCCGTCCATCCATCCATCCATTGATCCATCCATCCATCCATCCATCCATCCCCGGGGCACAGAAGTCCAATAACAAAACACCACTCAGGTTCACACCAGGCAGGCCATTCCTCCCAATCACGCCCCTCCTGGTCTCACTGTCATTGCCTACATTAACGTTGAAGTCTCCTGGTAGGACGATGCAATCCGCAGTTGGAGCCGATCAAACGTGCCTTCATCTGAAAATGCAATCAGATGGACAGATGATTTGGATTGATGAAACATTTTTGTGCATGCAGTACCAGTCAAAAATCTGGAAACATGGTGTGTCCAGATTTTTGACTAAGTAGGTAGGTAATTCTATGTAAGTCTAGTTTTCCTTTGGGCACCAATCTTGCCAGAGCTGTGCCAAAGCTAACATTACGATGATAGAAAATGTCTTTAACTACATCTGTAAGTGTTCAGTGTACTCCCACAACTTTTAATAATTTATCTGTGCCATTAGTTGCTGTACTTATCAGTGTTGCATAATATTTGTTGATAATATCTAGGCCAGGTGAATGGGTTGAGTGAGGCATATTTCTCTCATGTCCTGGGAACTGCTTGAGCGGAGGCGTGATTAGACGCTGCAAGTCTCTGCGCTCCCGTCCGTAGGTGTTGTGGTGACATATGGTGGGCGTGCCCTCTTATACAACCTGCACAGGAGATGCTGCTGTTAGCTGCTGTGATGCGAGAGGCTGATGGAGAGTGAGGATGCAAAGGGAAGGAAGACGATATCCTTTTATGTTCTTATGCTGCTTAGCTGACGTTTGCATACGTATGTAGCCTTATATAGTTTAGCATTAACTGGATTTAATCCTTTGTGTTTAGGCAAATCACTTTGTTACAGCTGCAGCATAATAAAGTCAGTTTTAGGCAGATTTAAAGCTGCAGTTCAGCATCTCTGCAGCTGACTGATTTCTTACTCAAATATCACATAAACTGGTTTCTGTTTCAGCAGATTTGTATATTTGTATCAGCAATCATTGATGATTGATGGACTTCTGAAGCTTATATGTGCTGTCAGCACTTAAGATATCAAATGTGACTCAGAGTGGAAGGGGGAATATGGGCTTCATCTGCTGACAGCTGTCAAAGGCAAAACAAGTACTTACCTGCAACTGTGCTGGGTTATCGCATGGGTTTACATTTCTGTTTACAAGTAATTTCTGTGTCAGCTGCTGATGTTTGAAGAGAGCAGCGGCCCAAGTATGTACTGTCTCCATCACTAATGGTTATTGCTCCTTTACCAGACACTAGTCAGGAAAGCGATCCTGGTCCAGTAGGTGACTTACACTAGTTGTGATGTGGGAAAAAAATTAGCAATAGTTTTGGAGAAATGTTAAAATATCTAATATTTCAAATTTCAACCTGCACATTTTTATACACACTAGCATGTAGGTGGTAGAGATTGTTCGGGTCTTGCTGCAATTTTAGGCTTAGAACAGTTGAATTAAAGTGGAAATATGTTGCTCATTTATTTTCTTTCTCAGGCTTTACTTAAGTAGCTTTCCATGATTTACATTTCAAAATAAGCCTTTTTGTTTTTGTCTTTTCTTTCTTTCTTTTATTTAAGCCTGTCATGTCTGGCAGTTTTCACAATCAGAATCGTGATTTGAATGCACTGTTGTGGCAAACATTTGCTTTTAATAGAAGAGCTCTATAAGTTCTCCATAGGCTACTTTTGCTAATTTTAGTCTTTTTATTTTATTTATTCATTCATTTCTATTACTATTATTACTATTACTCTATTCCATTACTACATATATAATATAAAGCCTTATTACATTAAGCTGGGCCTTTATATGACCTCTGTTCTTTTTCTGTCTAAAACAACCCATTTTAGCCCCTTTCCCCTTTAAGCCGACCTTCTTCTGATTGGTTGCCCCTCATACACAGACAGTTTGAACAGGAAGTTGGTGGGGCTTTTGCTCTTACATCTAGAGCTGTGGGCCTGAGATGACCGTATAAGGGATTTCCTCTCTCACTGACATCATTATCTGGTTAAGTGATGAGGGAGAGTTCCATTTCCGGGTCCAAACTGTCACGTGAAACAAAAAGTAAATGGGTCAAAATCTGGATCATTTTGAGCATCCATGGACTTAAAGAGATCTAATCAAGTGCATAATATCAAATATACTGGACAAAATGTTAAATAAATGATGCACAATAAGCTAAGTAAGAACAGACACATACAAACTCCTATATTATACAGTTTTAACTTATTACACTGCAAAGAAAATAGGCTATCAGAGGTTAAGGGCTAATTGTGCAGCACATGTACAGAGTGCTCTGTAGGAGCAGCAGGAGAGGTAATTATTGTGTAATTGTTAGTGTTGCTGCAGTGGATGGCTGCTGGAGCATGAAAGGGGTGGCCAGGCCGGTTGTTCCTAAAATCGATACCGGGAGCTGCAGCAGGAGGAACAGCAGCACAGGGACAGGGCTTTGCCTCTGGCTTTAATGTCTCACTGGGTGTGAAAGCTCCAGCGTCAGCTGAGATGACGCTCCTGTCCTTCTGCGTGTGGTGTTTCATCTTCGTCTTGCTCATCTGAATTACAGAGACCTTTGCATCAGTTATTTCTTCTTTCCTTTTTGTTTATTTAGTTGATAGATTTATTATTTAGTTGTTTTTTTTTAAGTATTTCTGCTTAGCAGGAGCTAATACTTTTTCCACATTAACTCTTGATTCTCACTCATGATATCTGAGTGAATCCTGCTGAAGTTGCTCTGCTCTGTGGTGCTGCTGCAGTGTTACGGTGCTTCATTCATGCTAGCATGTAGTGGACCTCCTGCCTAGCCTTTGCTTAGTCTCTGCTGATGGTGACGGCATGTTTAATTTGCCAGATTCTTGTTGTGCATCGCAGGGGCCCTCATGGGAATCAGGTCTTGGCAGGAACAGGTGACACCAGTCAAAGGTGCAACAAGAGCATGGTACACTGTATATACAGTATGGATCTGGGTGTTTATGGCAGCAGAAAGCTTGAAAGTTTGCCCATGAAATGAGGCCATAACTGCAGCATCCTCCACTATCCAGCTTTTAATGAAATAATTGCACATTTTATTGGTGCCTTTGGGGGGAAAAAAGATTACAGTAATGGCCGTAAAGCACTGATGCTAATATTAACTCAGCAAAACAGTGAAACTCAGAGCTTCTACCTAAGCATAGTCTGATATATCTGTTACTTGGACTTGGAGGAAAAGGTAAGTTGTGGTGTTAAATTATGTTTATTAAAACTGTTTTATTCTCCTTCCAACTTAATATTTTCATACTTCAGTAGAAAGAAATCAGAAATATCAGCATTAGTATTGCACATTATGATTAATGCTGCGAGATACACTCTACTTGCACTCTATTTGCAGAATCCCAGGATGAGAAAATAAAATGTATAAAAAAGGATTTTTTTTTTTTTAGTTTTCAGATTTTTCCTGTAATATTCATGAACTCTAAATAATAATCCCCAAACATTTTCAGATTCCAGCTTCTCAAATATAAGCATTTGTGTTTTTTATCATTGTGAACTAAATATGCTGCATGCTTTTTGTATGCTGCACTAAAAAAAAAAGACTGTCATGACTTTTTACCTCTTTTCTGACTTTATATAAATGAGTATATAATGAATTTAGGTTATCATGAGCTTTAACAGTCTGGTTGGTGATTTGATGTCAGTGCAGAGCCGTATCCCTTTATGTGCATGTTAGACTCACTGCAATCTCCTATATGATTGATGTCCTGCTGAGGACAAATTGACACTGTTGTGCAACAATGTGAAGGAGCTATGTCATCCAAACACCAGCTCCGTGGCAGGTTTTTCCACGCTTTGAAGAAAGTCTCATCTTTCTGAGATCTCGTGTATTCAGAGCCAACTTTGACTCTTCCCACACTGATTGATTGTAGAGACTGTAGACGGACTCGAGCCTGCAGCTCCTCGTTTTTGCAGCCACACCGTGTGGCAGCATGTTACTTTGGCTGCTCTGCATAAAGGTTACAACAACAATCATGAATAAATATTATATTTAAAGTAGTAACACCAATCAACCACAAGCTCTTATCCATCGTGAGAAGAAAGCCAGGCGCGATGTGGACCGAGTGAGAATGCTCCACAGCTAAAACCTGTTTCGTATTTCTTTATTTTTTGCTGAAGATTAGAGGAAGTCAGCTTGTAGCCAGCTCGGCTGTGATTAATGATCTCGCTCCTGTGCTCTTGTTCTCCACGTGTAAGCACACTTAGCTGGCTGCATCACACATTTCTGCCTTACATAACCAGGCTGGTTTTTCTTGATAAGTCACTTTAATGCAAATGTTGAGTTTATGAATGGAGAGATAAGAAGACATTTTTGTTTTGATCATTTCATAGGCAAAAACAGAATTCACACGCTGTTCTCTGCATCCATTATCATGGATTTCTGTTAATGTTTGAGCTCTAATGCATCTTTGATATTCCATAAAAAGCATAACAGTATTAAAGACTAATGGGTTATAGACTGGAAAAATAGTTAAAGCCAGCTTGGTGTATATAGGAAGCCAGTTTCTGATGTTGGTAAAACACTCCTGCTAGTATCCAAGCATAGACTGCACGTGAAAGATGGACATAGCCACCTATTCTTCTTTGAGCTATAAATTTCCACCTGCTGACTTATAACTCCCCCCCTCTCATCCAAATATGTTCACTTCTTCCTCCTGATGCTGATGAGGCATTGATTGTGGATAGGGCCATCTTTTATATACAGTCTATGGGAAGTTTCCCCTTTGGGACCAGGCTCCAGTTGCCGCTTCAGGATTTGCAGTCTTTTTAAAATGGAAATTTCAATAAAGTGGTGCTTTGAGCTGCACGCTCACATAATGTTACTGAGTGTGTTAGCATAAAAGTTGATCTGCACCTAAGAACAGTTGAGGGTGATGGGAATACCATCAGAGTTGCAGGTATGTGATAATGAAGTGAAGTTCTTGAAAACCATCTTACTGTATATGTGTGTTATGATCAGCCCTGAATCTATTTCATCCATTTTTTTTTTAATATAGCTGTCAGGCTGCTCTGGAGCGAGTTAACACGATACTGTTATTAGTTTCAGCCTTTTGGCTGTTTGTGTTCATCTCAGTGAGACACAGACGAGGCTTTAGTTTAAGAAAAGATATCAAAACCAAGTATTCTTGTGCCTCTGCACTTTCTAGCACTGTTTAACATCCCACTGCTAAGCTTAGTTTAATTTGAAGGAAACCTGGTAAAGTGTAATTACTGATAAGCTTTTTGAATGGCCATTGTCAGCACACTCATGTTTCATGTGTCACATTCAGCAGAGTTTTTGCACCAGTGCTCCTTAATGTGACGAATCGGGCTTTAATGCTGATGGGGCTCCGTGTCAGCAGAAAGCAGCAGCAGCTTTGGCCACATTTGTATTTGTGGAAAGGGGGGAGCTTTGGGTGTTGAGTGGCTGATTGACAGTAACATGAATCTAATTAGGGCTCCATATCTGAGGGTGATCAGGCTTCATGTACTGAAGCTGCATGAATAATGGAGAAGGGGCCGTGGTGAATAAATGTACTTGAATGTACAGTAAATCAATTATCCAGGGATGCTTTTATAAACTGTGCATCACAGAGCACACACTAAAACGTCCTATAGTCCTTACACATTTCTTACTCATGCATATGCTAATAAAGCATGAGGACTGTAAGAGAATTCATGACATGAGATGCTGCATTTAAGTGCTCATTTATTCTTTTTTTTTTTAAACATTGGTTCTTATCTACCTGTCAGTGTATACAAATGCAGATTAATTGAAAAGGAAGCTAATAAGAGGCTAAATTGTGAAGGCTACTTAAATATGATTGATTGATTGATAGAACTGGGATTATAGACATAAACCAGAAAGCTGCTGCTTTCATTCATCTTCCCCATTGCAGATTAAAGAGATTACCCAAGTGAAAATGAAGCATTCAAAGTTTGTTTGCTCCTGGGCTCCTTTATAGGACAGAACCTTCAGTATCCTGACCAGAATAAAGATTTACACCCACAAAACTGCTGCTTTTCTAAAAGCTAACCACACGTTTGTTTCCTGTTGAGGAATGGAGCACTAATCTGATGCAGCCAGTTATTATTATTTATCTCTCCATCGAGTAATGAGGCCAAATGCTGTTCTTTCTGTTTCATCAAATATTAAATATGCCTGGGTTTTGGGAGGACACACAAACTGACATAATAACTGTTCACATGGTAGCTCAGGTGTAGTAAATGTACAAGAAGAAGAAGAAACGGGAACACAGCGTGTAACTATGAGGAAAAACACACTTTTCAGAGATGAAGTAATTTGCATAAAAACTGCAGACTTTAGAGAAGAGTACCGTTTTGGTCTGTCTTAGCTCCTGGCTTTATATTTGATCTGATCTCACATGTAGAGTAGGAGGGCTTCAAGCTTGAAACAGAAGAGGCAGCTTCTACTGTCTAATTGTCCCCTTTTATGGTTTCTGCTTCCTTGTCAAAGCTCACATGGCACTCTTGGAAGATCCCGGAATCATGAGCTATTTGGTAGACGGCCACCCGTTGATTTTGCAACTCCTTGAATTATAAAATTTCAAGGAAATAGGGCTCCGAGACGACGGCCCATCGGTCACTTCTGTGTGATTGACTGCACTCCTTTGGCCCCTCTAACCTCAGCAGGCTGCTTGGATTTAATACCTGCGAGCCGCTCCACCTCCATTATTTCTGAGTCATAAATGGCCTTCGTCTTCCTCTGCTGCTGCCACTTCTTTGTCACCATTTAATATTCCAGTGTGGGTGATTGCTGCATGTTCAGCCTTTGTTCGCCCACATAAACAACTTTGTTTTTGTTTTGAAGAAATTGTTCTTTTCTGTTAAATACACATTCAGGCCGATCATTTTCTTTATTTTGCTGCACTCTGATTTGTAGCACCTGGCTAAGATTTAAGGTGCAAACACACGAGGACGTCACCGGAGAACCGTTTTTGTGGAAAAAAGGCTTTTATTTAATCAGTCTTTGTTCCTCTTTAAAAAGGACCATTTAAATGTGACCAACACATTTCTTTGTTAATATTTTTCCTTATAAATATTGGAGCGCTACAATGCTTTGTCTTCATTTGCAGTATAGATACTTGCGGGTTGTACTATTGAGCTTCAGTTTCCAACCATCAAAGTTGTTGTAAACCCTTCTTTTCTTGGCTGCTCCTTTTTAGGGGGCACCACAGCGAATCATCTGCCTCTGTCTCACCCAATCCCAGCATCCTCCTCTGTCCCACCAACCCTCTGCATGTCCTGCTTCATCCATGAACCTCCTCTGAGGTCTTCCTCTCTTCCTGCTGCCTGGCAGCTCCATCTTTAAAAACACTTTGTCCAGTTATATCCACCCTCCCTCCTCTGCACACGTCCAAACATCTCAGCCTCTCTGACTTTGTCTCCGAGGTAAGAGAGGCTCTTGTTGTGTAATATTGTTAAAAAATAAAATGAATAAAACCAAGACATCGGAGAACTGAACAAAAAGGTGGTTGAACTTTGTTTAAAATGCAAAAGGAAACAGAGCTCATCTCCTCATGTGGGAGGATTTGAATCACCAAATAGCATTTATTTATCATAACAGTTATTTTCCCTTTTTTACACTAAAAACCATTTAAATGGTCCAAATATCCTAAAGTCAGATATGTCAGAGGAATATAATACAGGGATCATTTTTTGTTTTTCACCTCATCAGTTTGTATTGAAGAGCAAAGGATGAGATTAATTGCTGGTTCTGGAGCCATTCCCTCATGTTACCCATCAGTCCTGGGATGTCAGTCATTACAGACACAGTCGGTCACTTCCTGAAAACCATCTGAGTGTGTCTGAAGAGGCTGTGGATGGTGAACCTGTGTGGATTCAGTGAGGGGAGAGCAGATAAACTTTGCAAAGGTTTTGCACACAATCTTAAAATAATCCCACCATATTCTTATTTATTCCTACTTACATTACAGTCGTAATCTAGTCAGACTGCAAGAGCACTTGCAGTAATAAAGTGAGTAAATGACCCCCCCAGTGAAGGATAATCGTAAAGCTAACGAGCATCTGTAGTTAAGCCTTGGCACAAAATGACTGTCATAAACAGCACATGGTTTAAAAAGAGAGAGAAAAAATTTCCAGAGTAACTTGTTTCCATAGAGAATTACGTGCCTAACCAGTTATATGTGTGATGAACAATGCTGCAAATCCTCTCACTAAATATAGTTTTATTTTCTTACTGTCAGTGGGCAGAAAATCCACCACATCTGTAAGATTACTAAAGATATGTGTCTTCTTAGCCAACAGAGAAGTGAAACCTTCATGTGTCTCTATGTGCTAGATTACATGATACATGATATGCCTGTTTTTGTGTCTCGACATTTATATCATCGTTGATCTCTTAATTAAATCTGTCAGCCTGCAGAGCGCTATGGCTGCATTTTAATTGGAGCACTATTTTAAGGATGGGTTGAAACTTTAAGTTTGTCTCATACTAACACAAGCTCACTACGCCCACATTCAGGGTTCAGTTTGCTCAGTCTTTTGCATTTTTCTTCAGTAAATTAAATTCATCATACTGCATTCATACAGTCAGTTCACACCAAAGGTCATGTCAGGATGCTTTGTAAAGAGCCTACACCAGTGAAGCAAACATGCAGAGCTACCTGCAGCATGTAGCTCTGCACGTTTGCTTTGGCAGAGTTTTACACCCGATGGCACTACTTGATGCAACCTTTCACTTTCCAAACATAGGTGAAAAATCAGATGATCAGCTGTGATGAAGCAGGACCCAGAACAACACGCAGGAAAACAAACTATGGACAAGAGTAGACAAGAGTCAGGGAATTCAACTCAGTATTGCAAAGACTACAGTAATGACATGTAGTGATGGTATACAAATGCATCAAGGCTCAGGGAGAATCATGGGAACTCCCATCACAGTCTGAGCCTATAGCAGGGAGGGTTCAAGGTCACCTGATCCTGATTATAAGGAGTTACAGTAGTCCAGCATGGAAGTATCAATGCTCAGTGATTTTCAGCATTGCATGAAATACTACAGTTTCTATGCGCTCAGTTTCTCACGTGTAGGTAAGTATGATGTAGAGCCTGTAAGGCAGGAATAGGAATATGTTGCATTAAAGAACTAATTAGTACGTCTGCTGTTGCTTAATGTGTGATGGTGATTACAGCACCGCGTTAGGTAAATCGAGTGCTACTTAAGTCCTCTCCTGCCAACACCAGTTCTTATTTTTTAGGATCTTTTGTTAGTTCAAACAGCCAGTCACATATGGCACTGTGTAGGCTTCTAACTTTCGCGGCAAACAACCATCCTTAGGTCATTAACACGTCATCCTGGAGCTCAGTGCTGTCTCACACTCGGAAAATGCTGGTTCACATTATGTGACACCGTGGGAATCTTTCAGTTACGTAAGTGAGCCTGTGAATAAACTTGGGTTCATTCTACTTTTGGCTTTGTGCGGCTCAAGGTCATGCTGGATGTGGATGAGAGGCTCCACTTGTTTGGGTGGAGAGCAGCTGTCCTGCAGCCCGATGCGGTACAAGCACTAAATGGACTGAGTGGGCTGAGCTGGTGAAGGAGGTTGAACGAGTTTAAAAGCTTGATGTAGCTCAGAAAGGTCCGGCTAATCTACAGGAAACTTAGAGCACTGTGATCACATAATAGATCAGACAGCCGGGGGGGGGGGGGGGGGCTTAAGCTTAAAGGCTTG
>VUQK01016232.1:30322-41529 GCA_015106715.1 Bujurquina vittata
GAGGGGTGTGGAGGGAGAGGGTGGGGGGGGGGGGGGGGGGGGGGGGGGGGTGGGTTGCTTAAGCTTAAAGGCTTGGTTCGCCCACTTAAACCGATTTCTTTGAGTATCCAGGGTAATCAACACATTTCATCCCTGAACTTCTGCAAAGAGACATTTCTGTAAACAGGTGTTGGAGTTTAATAATTTTCTAAAGGCAATGAAATAGATTTAAAGTCTGTTAGCATGATGATTTTGATAGACCTTTTTGGTCTATCAAAAATCAGAGGAGACGTTGCCCTTTCCATTCCAGTTCATGATGTCCAGCTTAAACCGCAGAACTTTAACTATTAAGAGAGCCTGGATTAAGATGTGCTGTTATGTTTTTGTCTTTTTTTGCTCCTAGTACGTGGAGGCTATCAGTAATAAGCAAAGCGAGCTGGATAACTACATTGCTGAGGGCTACAAGAACGCTCTGTCTGAGGAGAGGAGGAGGTACTGCTTCCTGGTGGATCGTCAGTGTGCCGTGGCCAAAAACGGCAGCGCTTACCACGGCAAGGTGAGATGGAGCGCACCAGCGGTACAGCTGCTATCTCTGTGCTGATGCTGGTCCAGAACAAAGACTGGGCCGTTATGCAGCCCCTCAGCTCATCTTCTGTCTGAAAAAATATGTTTTAGATCCTCCACCCTTAGGACCCCCCCACCCCAACCGTATTAGGATAAAGTCAGAAGCCTAGTGTTTCGAGTGGCTTAACAAAAACGGAGCTTCACCTCATTGTTTAGCTGTCTGGTTGGTAATTTTGTCTTTTGGGATTCTCACCACTGTCATAAAGTCATTATCAGCAGGCGCACATAGCACAGCCTCAGCTAAAGTATGACACATGCTCCTCAGGACACCAAAGACGCTGAATATTGGAGTTTAGTCCGAATGACTGATGGTGTTTCTGTCTAACTTCAAAGCTGCACGTTTTCTGAATGTAATAAGCTGTTTCTTTGTTAACATCTTCTGTGACTCTCTGCATTTGTTCATGCATTAATGCAATAAACAAACCAACGGACGTCTCAGATCCATCAGCCAATCAGGAGTCTCTCTCATATCACACCCCCTCACCAATGCTAAAATGTGAAATGTTTGTTTCCTGTTATGTCTGTAAAATGTCAATTATTTAAAAAAAAAAGTGTCAAAGGGAAGTGCGAGAGGATGTAGAGGAGGAGGATGGGAGGCAGTGGGGAGGTCGGTGGGAGGGAGAGTGACCTACTTCTGCAGGAACACTTGGTTCAGACTCACTGTGTGGGGGAGTGAAGTGTCTGAATGGGTGATTGATAGACAGAGGGAGGAAGTGCAGAACTGCTGCTGTGATGATAAAACAGCCTTAAAAGAATACATTAGTCTTAGTTCTCATTATTACTTATTTAAAATTGTTTTAAGCAAACCTGCTAACATCTCAGTTTTCATCTTTTTCAGTGTAAGGCTTTGAGGCTCTGAATGTCATTGGAGTTTGAGCTCATCTTTGAACTAACGCTGCTGCGTTGTGTATTTGGCTGTGAGAGTATTTGAGACGAGGATTTTAAGTGTTGGTACTGCGTAATCCTAATGTGTAGTTGCTCAGCTCCAATGAGCTGTTGCTCAGGTGCAGGTAATGTATTGATTTACCCTTCAGGAGCAAATGTGCTGTTGCTGTTACTTTGGGAGGTCTCAGATTACTTGTTACTGTAGCGAATGGTCCTTTTATGCTGTCGTCAATTAGCGGGAAAAGAAAGAGAGAGAAAGAGAAAAAGAGCCGCCTTCTGATTTTTTGTCATCATTGCTAAAGCTCTGTCCACCTACGCTCTACCTTAACTATGTGAGCGCTAACTCCGATTGTTCTGACTCATCTTTTCCACCAGCATCCACATGAACGGAGAGGTTTGGATGAAAACACAAAGCATTACGTGGGTCATTTTCATTCGTCGCAGTTTCACTGATCAAAGTGCAAAAAAAGAAAGTGTGTTTCTTTCTGACCTGCTTTGTCTGTTCAGCAATGTTTTAAAGTCCCTGAAACAAAAGCAACTTCTGTAACACATCGCATCCTGTTTTAATGATGGACGTGCACGCATGCAATCTGACACGGCCGTCTCTCAGCCCATCGACAGCGTTTGAGCCCCCACTAACGGGATACTCCCTTCATCAGTATGAATTTGTACTTTCTTCCCTTTTGTGTATGTGTGAGCTTATTTGATCATCCCACCCACGCCCACACACCTGACACTGTGGCCCACATACGCTCAGCGGGGCCAGATGACCTTGGAGCCACACTGTGTTTATCCTCCACACCAGCCTGGCATGTTTAAAGGCTGTTTGAGAGCACATTCTGCTCACTGTCGTTCTTTATTCATGAAAAGTCAGAACTTTATTCACTGATAAATGCAAATGAGAAGTATCTTTATGTAACTGGACTGCTGGAAAACGTTTGGCTTCTCATCCCTCGTGGCTCCTTTTCCCTTTTTTTTGTTACATCACCTTTTGCATCCTTCTGATTATATGAAAAATGTGTTGCCATATTGATGTACAGGCAAAAAAAAGCAGCTTTATTTCAGAGGGTAAACAAACTAGAGAAATTTATGCACACCCACGGCAACAAGGGGTAAATGCTGCTGCAGAAAACAGAAACATGAAGCTCCAGTTTGACCTGTTTATCACGCCGCAAAAAGTCATGTTTTCAGCACAGCTGCTATTTTTGTTTTTTAACTTTTTCTTTCTGATCTGTTAAAAAAAAAAATGCTTTCCTTGAGTCAAAAATGTTCAATAATGGATTCTGATTGTTTGCAGAAGCATGTTTTTGGTGCTGTCTATCTTTGTATGTGAGGATGGAGAATGTGCAGAAAGAAGCTGTTAGTAGCTAGGTGCAGAGCTACATCACTTAAAAAAAACCCTCAGTGATACGGAATATTGGCTTTTTCACTCTGCTAGTACCCTAAAGATTCAAATGATTTAAAATTGACACCTTATTGGGGACTTTTTGACTGCAAAGTATTTCAATTCCAAAGATCTTGCACAGGCGGTCTAAATTAACAACAGTGCCACTCTCAAGCCCTCTCATCTCCTTCTTCCAGGGAAAGGAGCTTTTATGCCAGAAGATCCCACTGTGGCAGCAGGCGTGTGCCGAGCCCAACAAACTGCCAGATCGTGCCATGTTTCTGGCCCAGCAGATGAGCGGTGCAGCGGGCGCCATGCCTCCTGGTGCTCATCACCCTGGCATGCCCATCTCTGAGCCTATTCCCGGTGCTAAACCCCTGCCAGTGCCTCCAGAACTGGCAGCCCTCAGGGCCAGTGGTGTCATAGGACAGCAGGTGAGTTCATTCAGTTTACCAAACACCTGCATAATTCTTGTTCTTCAGGGAAAGGTATTTGATGGAAAACACACCTGTTATCATTGTGCTCCACTGAGCTTGTTGTGTGTTTGCTGTGAGAGAGGACTAACTCTGATTCAAGCTTTGACTCTAAAATGTCCTCACTTATGTAATGTTTCATAGACTGTATATAAAAGATGAACAGAGCTACTATGATGTCACTCGATGGCTTGTTGTGAAGCCTTCAGCTGGTTTAACTGTCGCTAGTTTTTTGAAACTGGAGCACAGTTTAAAGCTCATCGGCTAATTTGTCAATCATAGGTATAAAAATCACTGAGGTCGCCCCCTGCTGGCAGTTAGAAAGAGTGCAGGTTTAGGGCAGTTCTGCATCGAGTTCAGTTTACAAACCCTGAACCTGCACCTGTCTTTTACTCGGAGTTTTAGAATATATGCCCACTCTCCAAAAAAAAGGCTTTACTCTTAAGGTTTAAGAATGAAACTGGTCCATGAAGCAGACGCCCGTCAGGTGGTCGCCCATAATAAAGACTTGGAAATGATCAGGAGGTGTTTACTTCAGATGTGGCGGCTGCATCAACACATCCTCACAAAACCTGGGTGAAGTCTAATGAATCATTAGCAAACCGTGTTAATTAGCTTGATGCACAGAAGAGGCCTGAATCCCTACAATGTCTGGCTCTTTTACCTCCCGCCTGCTCCTCTCCTTGCAGGCTGGTTACTGAGAGAAGAAAACAAACTGCTTTATGTCATGATTCAAATTACAAACCTGAGTTTTGGAACCACAATTCTTTTTGATGTGTCCCAGCTAAGATAAGTTTATCTTTAAATCAGCATGAACTTAAGCAGTGGTTTCACTAATCACAATTTCATGACCCAGATCCACTCTCCTCCTGCATTATAACTAATGAGCCGCAAGATGTTGTGTAACAGCCTTTGATGACGTAACAAGAAAAAAGTCTGCAGTTTTTGTTTTATCATCTTTCCAGAGGCTGATGGGAGGTGTGGAAGGAGGGATGCCTGTGATGAATGGTACAGCCGGCGTCCACGGAGGAGAAGATTACCAGCAGTGGATGGAGGGCAAAATCGCCCAGGGCAAGGTGTCACCCCAGACTCAGCGGCATGGAGGGGAGGTGTACTCCAACACTCTACCTGTGCGCAAGGCTGCTCCGGCCAAGAGCAAGACCACACTGAGTAAGAAAACACACTGTGGACTAAATGTTTCCCTTCTATTACGATGTTTAATGTAGCAGAAGTCCTGGCAACATTCACATAAAATACTGAGCAAGGGTGTTGTTCATTAACTGAGCTCCGCACAAGCTTGGTAATCATAAATGTATTTTCAAATTAAGAAAGGATCAAAAGACTGCATGTAAAATAAAAGTGGTAGAAGCTTCATCCAGCCCTGCATGGCTGTTCTAGTTTTACCAAACATTTGCAGTTTGCTTCAGACGTATTTGAACCTCAGCTAGCAGCTCTTTTCAGCCTTGATGTGCACAGCAATAAACAGCAAAATGATGATGAGCCTTAGCTTGAAGAAAGGAACCTCTAGCAGCAAAAGAGCCAGACATATTTTTCTCTGGAGTTGATGAAAACACAAAAAGAGGAAACCAAGCATAATTACTGGAGTTATAGTCAAGAGGATATGAAATAGCACTCTAAATAAACGGTTCTGTTTGTTTCTGACAGCTGGATATGTAACAAATACAATCACTTGCTGGGTGTACGAATATTGTCTTCCAGTTATTTCAGGGCAGTGACTTTGCCAGATTGTTGTGGAGTTTTCTGCTGTTTGTTGGCAGAAAGAAAAGAAAAAAAACAGGTATAACTTGCCCTTCAGTGTGCTTTTAATCACAGTGAATGTACTTGGAAAGTATATTTCCAGAAAGAAATGATTGCATCTCAGATATAAAGAAAGAGCTAATGAGATGACCTGGCTACCACACACATGCTCTGTGCAGTTTTAATAAAAAAAAAGAGGCCAAAGCAAGTGGGAATAGAAGATGTGATAATAAAGGTGAGAAAGACAGACTGCGAGTTAAAATAGATGGAATAGAGAAGGAGCATATTTCACAAAAAGATGAGTCATTTTAAAATGTGAGCAGTACATTGAATAAATTCCCTGTATGCTAAAAACATTGTTTGTGGCAGAGACTGAAGTTTATGGCAGTGTGGTAGCAACTGTCCTCCTCCTCCTCCTCTCACCTCTACAGCAGAGACCCGCACGCTGCCCCGGTCCAGCTCAATGGCAGCAGGTCTGGAGAGAAATGGAAGAACTCGTGTCCAGGCCGTCTTCTCCCATGCAGCCGGTGACAACAGCACGCTGCTCAGCTTCGCCGAGGGCGATGTGATAACCCTGCTGGTACCCGAGGCCCGTGATGGCTGGCACTATGGAGAAAATGAGAAGACGAGGATGTGAGTGCGATATGCCTGCTCTTAAAATGATTCTTTCATAAACTATTCAACAGCTTTCATTAATCTGCAGTGGAGGGTTGGTCCAAAAGCAACAAATACAGTTGTGTCAGGGCCACTTTAGTCAGTGAAGTGATTTTATATTTAGAGTATGGCTCTGTTCTGGGATATTCCCACCTGAATAACCTGAAATAGGATGACGAGCATTACATGGAGGAGCTGGGGTGAATGGCTTGCAAAGTGCCTTGCAGAGGCAGCAGCAACTGCAGGCTGCAGATGCTAATGCAACCGCAAATTCATTTTGTTTTATACCTGATGTCCCCTTTCTCCAGGCGTGGCTGGTTTCCCTTCTCCTACACTCGGGTGATCACTGACAGCGATGGAGACTCTATGAGGCAACTTCGAGTGCACAAGTGGGTGTTTGGACTTTGCAGACTTTATCGTCCAGAATGCATCAGTAAACTAAATGTTAATAAGTTTGTAACTCTAAATATGCTTTATGGAAGCTGAACTTGCCAGATCACCTTCTTTGTTGTTACTCAAATATTAGTATGTATGTATGTGTGTATGTGTGTGTGTGTATGTATGTATGTATATATGTATATATATATATAACTTGTTTTCTATATCAATTTCTTACACTAGGCTATTCTGACTCAAAATAAAACTGTAATGACTGTAATGAGCAATAATGTATTATGTCACTGTTTTATGGGGCATAAATGTAATATAGTTACATTAATGTATTATTCCCAATACTCAAAATGATATTGCGCCTTGCAGTAAAACTAACCAGTCATGAAATGCTTCCAGAATCGAAAGCAGTCCCCTGATGACTCCTGTACATCTTTCCTACCGAGAGACATCACGTTAATGCCTGATTGGCCCAGGAGGAGTTGGGGATAACATTGTTTATAGTTTGCTCATTTCCTGTGTATTTCTTCGTGTTTCTAGTCTCCACCACGGCAAAAGCAGCAGCACAGGCAACCTTCTAGAGAGAGAAGACATGTCTCTCCCTGTCCCTGATTATGGCATCCACTCCCGTATGGCAGCACAGAGCGCCGCTGCGCTGCATGGCAGACAACAACGCCCCTACAGCGTGGCGGTGCCAGGCTTCTCACAGGTGGGGGGGCCTGCAAAACAAGCAGACAAACACATGCACGCTCGCATCCACCCACGTGGGTTCACACATGACACATGAGCAGTCTCACGAAACCTGGCAAAGATCTTGTCTGTCTCAGAAAGTTTGGAGGTGCTGCCAGCCTGAAGAAGCCTTTCTCTGACAGGCTTTTACTTAACCAGCACTCCGCTTGTAGAGGAGTGCTCTGCCACCCCAGCTTACATAAACGCACAAATCAGTTCTGCTTCACTTCACATTCGTGCTAGCGGATGGTCGAGTGTAAGATGTGGCAGAGCTCAGACTGAAGAGGTCTGCCGATGCCTCTGAAATAAGTGCTTCTGACAGGCATCAGCTGATAGCAGAGCTGGCGTTCACCCAGGCAGCAGTGGTGACGGAGGCAGCTTCATTCTTCAGAAAGAAATCAAAAGTAGACTTACGCAACTCTCAGCTATTGGCCCACTTTCCCTCCTACGCCTCACCTGGAACATTACATGTGGGCGATCCCTAATTGCTCAGTAGTCATGTAACATCAAGGTTTGAAACATCTCTGCTGACATTTAAGGAGAATCGTTTTATAATCGAGGATATGCGCACAGCGACTGCAGTTCTTCAGTCAGTAGTTTCTGACTGATGATTTCAGAGGCACACATTTTATTTTATTTATTTATTTTATTATTAAAGCACTAAATTTGTTTCAAATGAACTTTGTTTTAGGCATCGATATTTAACATCTTTTGACGTATTAATCATCCTCTTAAACCAGTCACTGAAAGAAAAACAAGATGACATGTATACATATATGTATACTTTCCTATTATACAGTTTCTTTAATACTTTAATGTTTCTAATTTTGGTTTGAAAATTAGAGTCTGAGACGTTGCAGTGTCTCTTCTTCCGTGTTTCTCTGCTGCCATCTTCTGACTGCTTTTGGCGTTGCAGCGGTCCTCTAGGTTTCAGAATAGGGCTGCCCACAAGAACTCAAACACAACTAAAAACATTTTTGTTGAATAAAATTGAAAAAAGATGGATTTTATAAAACAAAGAGGACTGATTAAAAAGCAAAGACATTTATTGTGTTTTTTTATTTTTGTCTGTGGTCAAAGTCATCAACACAGCATGAGGAGGATCTACAGTGCTTAACAAATTACTGCCGCCCAGTGTAAAACTACGCCACACCTGCCCTACATTAACAGTATTGGGTTTCTCTAATGGTTAATACACCAGTATGTGCTAGCTCGTTAATCAAAATTACATTTTTAATGCTAAAATGTTATTACTGTTGTTAGCCATGACTTTTCAAATGCACCGCTTTACAAAAAACAAACCAAAAAACCAGTAAGGTATATTTTTATTTTTCTATTAAAGCTGTCAAATTAAAGTTCTTTCCTTGCATTCCTGCACAGAGAAATTAGTTTTAGTGATTGTGACTTCTCAGAAAAGTCCATATTTGGGAATAAAAACATGAATTCACCTTATTTGCCTAACAAATAAAAAGATTTCTAAATATTTGTGTTTTCTTAGTTTTAGGTGGTCTAATAAATTAGTTTTTATAGCTTTCTGATATTATCTAATCACATGGGTGGGTATTATTGACACATTATTGCTTATTCATGTTATTTATTGCAGCGTTCAGATGTTTAATCTTCTTTTATTCTGTCTTTGTAGCCGGGAGTTGAAGAGTATGAACCCCGCTTCCCCGCGAGGTAAGAACCACTCAGCTTGTTCAATCAGTTCCAGTTCAATCATTTCAGTGCACTTGGCAGTGTTTGTGAGGGGGAAGCCAAACTGGAATTCTGTCCTGTTGGCTTGAGGGCTGGAATCTGAGACATCGCTGAGAATTAATTTACCAAACAGCTAAAGATGGAGAGCTGAGGGATTGGGACAGTTCCCGGTGCATGCCAAGTTCAGACCCGCAAACAGACAAGCAGCAGGACACACCACACTTTTGGTTTTGTGTTGTTTTCTTGGTTCTCTTCCATGTTTCCATTCTCTTCTGTTTGCACTGGTATGATAGGGAACCACAAGTGATGAGATCGTGAAGTTCTAACTGCATAGTGGTTTTTTTAAAGAAGGCTGGTTTACTCTTTAAGTGTTCCATCTCCTCCATTAGTAACAATTGTTTCTATCTGTAAAACTAGATTCCATCAAATCCAGCCTCTTCTCCTCTCTGGAGCATCAGTTAGTGCTGTTTTGTCAAAGCCTCCGGTGTGGCTCGTTTTATGCCCGAGGTGTCCTCTGGTGCCCGTGCCCTGAAGCGCCCAGCGTCAGTGAGGGGGATCGTTCACTCTCAACTTGTCAACAAGCAGGCTTACTGTTGGAAAACTGCTGTGTTTGAACCCAAATTCACAAGGTGGCGACTGTGTTTTGCAGTCCCCACTGGGGTGCAAACCAGTGGGTACTAAAAGGGGTCTCCTGGTAGCCAGTATTGCTGATCCCAGAGGACATTGTGCATGTAAAGGTGAGTCACAGGAGGCGTGTGACAAAGGGGCAGTTAATCAAACCCCAGGGGGGGAGCATATTGAAGCAGCATTCTGTTGGTTTCTTTTATAAGCTTAAGGTTGTTTTTTTTTTAGGTTTCCTTGTGTTCTTTAGGTTAAGAAAGACCTTCATGCTTTGACTCCACAGCACCTCCCCATCATCCCACTGCCCCCACACTCCATGCAGCTGCTGTATCCACTGTCTGCTAACCGCACCCACCCAATCCCTTATTAGTGCACCCTCCTTTAAAACCACACATAGCTGGAAGTTAAGGGTCAGATCCAGCTGAACTTGTAGAGTTGAGGTTTTACTTCTCCTGTTGGTGATAGATGAGGTTTCTGCGTCTGGTTGTGTTTGCTGTTGTTTCTCCTGAGCCAGCCCCACCTGGAAGCCTCTCCCTCTCTGTGTCCACAGTTCCACAGAGGGCAAATTGATTTCGACAGTGTGAGGACAGACAAACAGGCACAGACTCGGCCACACGATAGGACAGGCGCCTTGCTGCCCCTCAGCCAACCCCATCCCTCATCCTTAACCCACCCTCTTTCCTGCCTCCCTTCCTTCTGCTTACGGCAATAAACTCTCCCCAAACTGATCAGTTCAAGGAAGAAGCTTGGGTCTCTGTCGTTTCCTCCCTCTGATCTCCTTCCCTTCGTGCTTCAGTCCTGCGCTGTGCTGCCTAACGGGCCAGTAGCCACGCTGCTGCAGAGCCAGACCAGAACAAAATGGACCCCGTGCCATCCGTATATTCAAAATCAGTGTGATGGACATTTTCTTTGAGGAAAATGCATCTTTTGCTTGTCTTTCATGCATGTACATTTCTTTTATATATTGCTGGGAGTTATATTTTCCCAAGAAAGGAACCTGATTTTCACCAATGTCGGTGCGCCCAGTTAGAATGACCATGTAATGAACATATAAAATCAGGGTGTAATATTCACGTGGTTGATCCCAAAGAGGATTTTTATATTCTGTAAAGATGACATTGCAATCAATGCTTTTACTGGATCTTTCAGTATCGAACAATAATTTAACCTTTTCACGCTGTGAGATTTTGTATTCCTCTGCCAAAAGAGGCCATGCATCGCGAGAGGTGAACAGCTGTAAATGTTTTCACAAGTGGAGCGCGAGAAAGTATTACGGGAATGTTTACTGTACATAAATGTGCCATACAGAAGTGCTTGTCATGCAGTATCTATGATCAGTTTATAAAAAATGCACCTTATGGAAGTAATAGTCTATATTTCTGACTGTGTGTAAGCAAACTTACTGTAATGTTTTCAGTGTCGGCCTTTGAACTCGGACGGACTCACAAACACGCCATTTTCAGGGTCCTTTGACTGTCTATTGTGGTGCTTAAATATCTTGCCAAGGCTGAATGGGGTCAACTAGCCCTCATATCCCTGATATGAGTGTTTGGTGCTCAAACTGTTTGTTCGTTAGTCGATTAACTGAGTATTGTGACAGTTAAGTGTCTGAAATAATGAATCGGGCTTAAATGCCAAATATTTGTTAGTTCTAGGTTGTCAGGCACAGATGTTTGCTGCTTTTCTCTGTGTTTCTTTTTTAAATAGGACAGTAAATCAAATGTCTTTTGGTTTTGAACTCAACAGGGAAACAGTTCAGTATCAGTTCAGCATCACTAGTTTAAAAATGTCTGATTAATTTGTAATAAAGTAGTCGGGTAAACTTTGGTTCATGCATGAAAGAAAAGACAGCTGGTAGTGCGGTGTGTCTCAGTGCGCACAGTACCCAAACCATTTAAAAAAAAAAAACCTCTTCAATAAATTAACAGGAGGAAGTTCAGTTAAAAAAAGGCTAACTCTTTTTCTACTTGCAAAAATGTTTCGAGAGGGTGGTTCTTCGGGGTATTTAATGT